>CM041777.1:152015112-152068095 GCA_023374045.1 Limonium bicolor | reverse complement strand
GACGTCGGGATTGGAGGATCAGCTAATTGAAGAGCATAACCTGGGGTCTAAAGATGACCCCTCTTTCTCGACGTACGACGCCGGGGATAGAGGTATGAACTATGGAGGAGACGTCCTCTAACGTGCGGTAATAAGAGAACTCGCAATTAATCCATAAAGAAGTAAGAAAAGATAAGCACCTATACTATATGGTCACGGGAACTAACCCACACCCCCAGACCTGGTGCAAGAAGGAGAAAGAGAAGTACACATGATGGAGACAAAGGAAAAAGAAATGAAAACACTCCATGTTGAATGATCCCACTGTGAGGATCATCACCATTCAAATTCTCTCATAAGCTCGACTTGTTTTACAATGCTTGCAGTACTTGTTGTTAACTCTATGCCTAATATGTTGAGTGTTGCTATGTTAATGTTGTATGTTGGATGTTATTGCTTTACTATAGCATGCAAATTGGACTTAATCATATTCGACCAAGTAGTCGTGTGGCCCGGTAACATGCGGGCTACACACGTTCATACTCAGCATAGCTTTGCTGAGTCCTTTATTTTTACAGGTATGAAACAGGAAGCAGGCGGAGAGTAGGCAGGGTGACCACCTTAGGGGTAGTCCACGTGGGCAGGATTTTGAGTAGTATGTTTTAATGTATGGGTTGAGATTATGTATCACTAGACCTTGTTGTATGATTCGGGTTGTGTTATTTAAGCAAAACTTATGATGTAGACTCTCGGTACTCAGTTTGTAATTCCCGTTTGTACTTGGACTTGATTATGGTTTTAATTCCAGTCGTTCAGACTGCAGCTTAGTGTTGTTGTGTCAACCACGTGGGTGGTTGGCGTCTGTGACACCCGGTTCGGGGGTGTTACAATATTAAACCCTTATTCTTCTCTCGATATTTTCATTGTTAGTGTTCTAGACTCTGCTTCTAACGTAATGTTATTTCTTTTACAGAAATTCCTGATTTTGTCTATTTATTTCTATCTTGATCTTATTATAAATAAATGTTTATTAATTCTTCCTCTAATCATTTTGCTTTCTTCCTTATCTTGTTATAACAACTAAATTACTTTCTTCTATTAATTTGAATTGGAAATTATTTACTATTTTAAAACTGATATTGTTGACAACTACGATTCTCATTCCGGTTTCTATAACGTTAGAGAATTTTTATATCCTCTTGAATATCTACAATGCTGGCTAGTAAAACTCTTCTCGAGATTATTTATAATTTCATTTTCTTATTTAAAGTAAATTATTACCTATTTTAATTAATAACATTCATCTTTAACATTTATAAATGAAATTCTATTTAAATAAACAATCCCCTTCAATATCTGAGCATCTTCAACGCAACGTCGCTACGCTCTTTCTCACCTAAACTCTCAAAAATTCACGTTCTTCATCCTGTTGTTGTCAGATCTCTTCCCTGGTGCTAATTAGGATTACGTCAAGTAAAGTCTTCTACTTAGGTGGTTTATTAAATTATTCGACCGTGTTTAATGGTTCTTGATTGTTGATTATACATGTTTAGACCCCGAATACGGCGACGGGCGCTGCTAGTGATTCTGTTGGATTGTTCTCTTGAAGTTGTTTGTCTAATCAGGCAAATCTCTATGCTCATGGATATTGATTTTGTGGTTTACTAATTGGAGGAAAATGTTTTGGATCTGCAATTTCGTTATTGTTGAAGGATTTTCAAATCTTTGATTAAGGTTTTGCAAATTGGGGTTCTTCCCTGTGTGTTGAGAATGGTGGAATTGGAATATTTTGTGGTGATTTGATTGTGGATTTTGGGAGTCTTTCACAGGGATTGCTATCATGTCTTGGGATCCCATAGGTGCTCCCCATTGTTATTATTATTTGCGCTGCACACAATGTTGCAGTTAAGCTCTATGATCTACTCTATGTTACTGCTGTTTCATAGGGGGTGTGCACACTTAAGGACTTAGGGTGAGGTGGTTGTTTGACGGTCCCATAGGTGACTGTCCTGGAATTATTGTTTGGGGTCCCATAGGTGACCCCGTGTTTGGAATTATGGTTGGCTCCTGTTGAAAGCTCCCTACTAAATGATTGTTTTGTGGTTTCTGGAAAAGTTATTCAATTGGTCAACTCTCCCTCTCGTCTGATTGACAAATGATAAAATGAACTTCAAAATGTATTTTACACAATGAGGTAGGATTTACTCAACTTTTCTGATTTGCGCGATCCCTTCATGTTTTTGTCTATTGTTTTCTGATCCCAGGTAATGGTTGCTGAAGTTTGGGGATTGGGAACGCGTTACCACGTAGTTCTAGAGTTGATTAATTGCTGTCGAGACAAAGTATTTACATTGCGATGTTTTGGATATTTATTTCTGTTGAATTATTTAAAGATTAACCTGAGCACTCATGGGTTTAGTGTGGCGGTAGCACTCTAGATTTGAAAGTATTTTCTGTTATGTTTTTATGTTAAAGATTCACTTTCCATTGGCATTAATATTATGGTCATCTTGTACCCTTCTAATCCTGTTTTCGTTTTGATTTTCATAAATTTGGACCTGTCCGAACGTCCGTCTGGACATCCATGTTCGGACAGGCCCCGAGAGTGTTTTGTTGTTCACAGTATTAGTGTGTCTGAACATCTGTCCGAACTTACATGTTCGGACTAATGTTCGGACAAACCTTGTTTCTCAGTTTTAAGACTTGTTTGACATTCGTTTTAATCCCCGTCTGTGGCGTTGGATTCGTATCGTTTTCTACTTTATAAAGAGGAAAAACTTAGGGTGTTGCAGTTATATAATATGGTTGGGAACCATATAGTATTAAATGGGGAACATGATAAGATGAAGATAATTATAAACATTAGAGATAATGTTCCAATGTTAAAATATAAGGTTTTATATTATGAGTGAGTTATATAATATAATGTATTTTAATGAATGTTATAAACTTATGTGCTTGGAATAAACTAATCAAGTCAACTAAATTGACCAAAGAGGTCAAGTTGACCAACACATACATAAAATGAGGATTTATGAGATAATGACCTTTTATGGTCATTTATAATGTGTAAACATAAACTATATGTTATACACTTGAATATGTATATACATACACATAATATGCAATTAAGTATAAGTAAATATGCGTATAAGCTAACTCGCTAACCTGTGAATAAACATCATATGTTATAAGGAATTAACCTTAGTAGTAGAAAAATACTACGAGAGTTACGAGTGTCATAACGAGACCGACTAATTTAACGAAAACCCGAACCAACTCAACTAACAAGATATGAGAGTAATTGTCAGGTTGTGATGTCTATTCGGAAATACTGAATTTAGTTAATCATAGGAATTAACTGGTAGTGGTACGCATGTTCCGGAATCCAGAACGTACGACTACGTGGAGCACCAGACAAGCGTAGATAATACACTAGCCTATATTACGGTGTACGGTATGTGATTGGTGTGGTCTGACCATCCTGAGGGTTTCCTTGGGGTCAGACATCGTGTGCTTATCTGTTTAAGAGCGATATGGGTATTTATTGTGTATGCATGGAATATGATGTGTTTTATTTACTCGTTCTTTCTCGCGTTATTACTTGTGCACGAATGTCCATTGGACTAATATTATGTCGACTATAGTTCGACTTATATAAATGCACATATATGAGTATAAAAGTAAAGTATTAATTACTCATTAAAGTACGACGAATATTACTATCAATTTACCTAAGTAAAACACTTAGGAACAAGACTCGGCTATACCGGTCTCTAGAGCATGGATCTCGAACATGAATATGACCTAAACTACTTCTAGATGCTTGCATAAGTCCTTGAAGGCAGCTATATAAATTGTATTCTCCATAAAACTAAGAGTATATCTTAGGAAATGATTAAGGTACTTAATCCTATGAGAGAATTGGTATGTGATGAGGAGAGAAATCCAATGTAGTTTATGAACTAGCTGGTTGCGCAATGTGATCACTGAGTGGCTACCTGTAACACCCCAACTAACAACATCACACTTAACAACAAACTGCAGCGAAAAACTTAACTCATCATGTAACACCCCAACCGCTAATCCTTCCATTATCCTCTAATCGTTTCCGTACTTACCTTACTCGCAGCGGAATACTTACCTACTCCCGGCGGGTGATACAACGCCGTTAACCATCCAAGGTTAACAAGGCTACTACTACTTACCATCTCAGTCTGACGATTAGAATAACCCAAATGCATACTACTTACTTTACAATACCAAATACCTAGTTTACAATTGATTACCGAGTATCCAAGTTATACAAATTACATTCCAATACTACTTCCCAAAAATGAAGAGTTAATACATCCTCTCCTTACTATCCAATTGAAGTTCATTATCCAAAACGGTGTACCACATGGTACACCGGCTACTCAAAAGGTTCTAGCCGTGTACAACTCGGTACACTATTCCAAGTCCTACTACTACTTCCAAAAAGAATTACATCTGCCCTTACTCTACCTTCACGCCTCGCGGGTACCTGTAGAATAAAAACATTCCCCCGAGGGGGTCAGCTTACGCCGAATATGATAACCGCATACCCCGCGTACTAGCGAGGGTACGCCAACTATTTGGTCGAGTACATGCGGTTCGTTTCATTCATTCATACATACATGCTTTATACATTACAATCAATACATTCATTTCATCAAGCATACATACATACAATACATACCAGCATGGAAGACAATGCAAGTCAACCAATTATACTTACCGAATACTCACCGCATCACGGAGATACAATTCTCCAATACATACAAAGGTCTTGTTAGCCTTATTACACACCCGGGTTAATCGGGTGTTCAATACTCTTTTACTCCGGGTCAATGACTTACAATAGTCAAGACCAATACAATACGATACTTACATTCTTACATACTTTACTTCCAGTTAAGTCGGTATGACCTCCGGGCAGGGAGTACTATCTCCCACCACCGGGCTTTAAGATGGCACACTAATCCAGGATGCTACCCATACAAAGGGAATTGGTCCAAGGAAAAGATCATAGCCAGGACTCGGTTCCAACCTCTTGTGGTTCCTTATCCTCACGCGTGGCCGAAACTATATCGGGCTTCTACTCATTCCATTTTACTCGTTACTCATGTTAGGAGTTAGGTTGTTAGGAATTAGTAGAAGTCCATACTTACCTTCCATACATACATACAATACGCAAGTACTCATACTTACACATACACTTCATTTCCATTCATTCATTTCATGAATTATACAAACTAAATGTTCAAGAGCAATAAACAAGAACAATATAGTTTCAAACACAATTATGTGCAATATAAATCCGATTCATGCATTTATCTTGTTGGTGATCACATAAACACACAAATCAGGGTAACCAAGTTAGGATACAGGGCATGAGGAAATCATACCGTTCACCGTCGTACTTGTATCCGACGTTCCTCCGGTGTCACAAATCAAATCCTATTGTATACATACAATTGAATTATTAATCTAACTATCGTTAACCAAACACGATTACTCTTTTGTTTCCTAACTCGTATTTACTAAGCCTTTACATTCCTTATACTTACTTATGGTTCACTTGCCCTTGCTTAGTTTTAACACTTGTTTATACTCTTAATGATCTTCAAACATCCTTAATTAAGTCCTAATTATCTTATACTATCATTACCATTCACTTCCATACCTTATCACCCACTTAAAGTACTTATTTTTACAAATTTTGGGTGGTCCGGGACCTTGTCCAGGTCTTAAGACCCGGACCACCTCATCACCAAACTCTCGGCTACTTTAAACCCCCTGGTCCGGGTCCTTATACTGGGAGTAAGTCCCGGACCAGAACCTTGGTAAACTCTCGAACAGTTTTACATATATGGTCCGGGAGTTGTACAAGGGACCAAGTCCCGGACCCAAGTTGCAGTAATATCTCGGCCTATTTTACAGGGGTGGTCCGGGTCCTTGTATGGGACCTAAGTCCCGGACCACCACCTGCTGTTATTCTCGACCTATTTTTACCCCCTGGTCCGGGTCCTTATACAGGGAGTAGGTCCCGGACCCTGCTACAAGTTTGACAGTTTTTACATTTCCTACATCTGTTACACTTCTAAGTTTGTCTAGTTAATTCCCCATTGTTCCTACACTTAATGCCACATATTTTAGCACTAATTAAACACTCTAAATCACCTTAGTTCATCCACCAAACTTACTACTTAATTCCTACACCACTTATACACATCTCCAACATCTCATCTCAACACTTACATTATTTTTCTTCACACTAATGCTACAGATTTTTCTCTTCTCTCCAATGCTACAGATTTTCAACCAATCTTCTACATCCCATTACTCTCCCAACTAACACCATTCCTAGCATCCAAAATACATCACCTTACACTCTAGTTTCATCCGTTTACAAATTCATTCTCAAATCTGTTACAAGCTACTAACACTCCTTTTAAACTCTCCAAATACTTCCTCTTCTTTACTACTTAAGTCCTCTCATTCCTACACAGATTTGGGCATAGTTTCCCCTATATTTTTAACATTCTCCACGCATTATTTCAGCTCACATAATTCCCATTCCCATACCTGTTTATTCAATACACTTCCTATACACATTCCAACGCTACTACAACAACATAACTTCCTGCACACCTACACATTCACTACCCCATGTTTTCCCAAGCTTTAAACATCATTTAAAACTTCAAAAACTGTTACATTTTCTTCTCCAATACACTACTACTTTACCACTACTCATTACTCAATGCTCTACACATTTTTACTACTCAAAATCTGTTACACTACTACATACAAAACTAGTTCAAGGTAAGAGACTTTACCTTGCTCTTACTAGTTTTTCCTTTCTTTCTTGCTTTCTCCTTTCTTCTTCCCTTCTTCTTGGTTCTTCCTCACAAAATGCACAATACTACAACCACCATACCAATACACACTACCATTTAACATTCATCTTTGCACTACCCTAGAATTTAATGTTTTAGGGTTTAGACAAGGATATTACCTTCCAATGGATAATGGAGTTCTTGACTAGCAGAGAACAATTTCCAAGCCCAACAAAATGTCAAAACCGGCTGGAGCAAGGAGGACAGAGTTCAAAAACTGAAATCCTTATAATGTCAATGAGAGCTAGAAATGAGGATTTTCGAAATTCTTTTTACCTCAAAGCCACAGGAGGTGAAGGTGCTTCTAATGGTGGCTTCAAATCTCCAATGGTGAAAACCCATAAATCGAAAATGGAGCTTTTGGATTTTTGAAAGGAGGAAGTTTTCTCCTTTGCGAGGAGATTACAATGGTACTAATTTTGTAATTTTTGGAGCAAGTTTAGTGGGTTAACAAGAGGAGAGAAGGAGGAGTTGTGTGAGTTCTTCCCATTCTCCATGGCTGTCGCAGTGCAAGAGGAAGAAGAGAGAATAGAGAGAATAGAGGGAAAAGAAAAACGTGAGGGGGGAGGGGAGTGAGGAGAGAATAATTTTTTGGCTTTTTGTTTAATTTCCTTTGTCCACTAGTGCATTAGGGACAATAAAGAGAGGGGAGGGCTTAATACAATCGGCCCACACAACCCATCCTACAGATTTTTAACTTTTATTTGCAAAGTGGACACACTAAGTTCTTTATTTGCGTTCTCACCCCACAACTTACCGGTTGTTACAAGTTTTCACTAACCGTACCCGTTTTCCGGAATTTTCTCGTTTAATTAATTTTATTGGTTCTAAGGCTTCACTAATATTTATTAGTGACTATTTATTGACCAAAACTGTTACGGGTCTATTTGACCCCTTAAAGTCGTGTTTTCCCGGTTTCCTCGAAAACCGCGCTTAAGGTTCGTTTATGCTTTTAACCCATTTTAAAGGTCCCTTTTCTTCGGGATTTGTTCCCTCGTATTTATTTAAGTGTAATTAAGCCTTTAAATATAATTAGCCTAATTAAATCCTGTTTTTAATTACGGGGTATTTCACATCACATTACTTAACTCATTGGTGTTACACGCCGTTAACCACCCACGTGGCTAATAAGGCTAATACATATACATTGTATCGGTCTGATGGACCAGATTCCCGAGCAACTGCACATTACAAACTCTTCCCATTACCAACAAACATTATACCTTTACATTCCAGCTGTACCGAGTATTTACAAACTAATGCCTACAACAATTTCGGTCTTACTACACCTACAACACATACTCAATCAATTAAACTACCCATGTGAAAACAACTACCCCGTCCTACTCTCGAACGGCTTCTAGCACCTTGTACCTGAAAGTAAAGAGAGAAAGGGTGGCCCCCAGGGGGGTTCAGCACAATGCTGGTATGGTAATCGTGCAGCCCGCATGCTACCGGGCCACGCACAACTAATTGTCGTCTAAGCATGCGGTTGATTTTATTTAAATCATGCATGAAAACTATAAACACATTACACATTGCATACCCACAACAATGGGGTTCAACAAATCAATCAACACAACAGAACTCGTTAGCTCACTCATTTTGTTCCTTAACCCTTGAGGGTTTCTCCTCTAATTGAGCTATTTCCTTAATAGACGACACTTACCCACTAATCGGGTCATACTTAATTCCTCTTATAACAAGGTGGGATTGATACCCATGAACCACACCTCCACATAACAACTCATATCACACTTTAACGTACATACAACACAACTTGGAGAGGGTCACGTGAGGACACGTACCCCGAAATGTGAGTTAGTACTCTCATTAGAGCCTAGAGAATCTTTTTATTCCCATGATAAGCTCGTTACACAATAACTTGTTGTTCTACATAGAGAAGACGTGTCACTTATGGTGCGCCGGAAATACTTAGTCCCGAACGCACCGTACATAATAACTCTACTGAGATGTGTCGGCCTCCATATAGTACCAAACACACCGTACATATTTCCCCCTAGCCCGAACAATAATCAAGGTAGGTAAGCTTTGGTTAAGCTTGCGGGAGATTGTAATCCAAAGGAAAAACAACCATAACATAACAGAGTGAGAGTTAATTCAATTATAGACATCAACTCCCAAACAACACGCGCGACCGGAACGACCGGATTCCTCACCCCCATAATATATACATATTAGTTAGAAGTTCCTTTATGGAACTTATCACATCCATACACCATTTGGTGTTACAAGCTTGGTTAGTCACACACAATGGAGGTAACATCCCATTCGACAAACATGGACAACAACATTCGTTAAACAACGATATATTAAACAAATGCGACACACAACATACAACCACAATATACAACTAACGCACGGATAGCCGTAGTTAGAACGTTCCCGTAGGTTGGGACGTTTAATCCGAATACCGATCTCTTATGTGATCCTAGAGTCGGTTAGCTACTGTTTAACACATAATTAAGGTTAAACGGTATCGGAATTATTTACGCCACATTAATGAATTACTGTAAACTCATTTCATGCTTTATCTTGTAAGGTGGAAAACATGCAGAAAAACACATAGGCATACAAGCCGGTGTAACCCGGTAGGACAGAGGTTGCAAGAAAACCATACCTTACACCATGGGTTACTCTACCGTGTCCCCGAAGATTCACTCCAACGCGTCTTCTCACGCTCTCCGGTAGTTTCCAAACAACTGGTATTATTATTCAAATGTTTTATTAACAACAAATCTTACGGTATGTAAACTTCTATTACTCCCGTACTTAACCCCGTTGACCCGTTATCCTTAACTTATTTATTGATCTTAAGTTCACAACTTACACATTCACTCTCACACTTGTTTATACTCCCAATGGCCTTTAAACTCACCAAACAAGGCCTAATCATCATCTAAAACCATTATTATTCACTTCCCCATCATAACGACACTTAAAAACACATTCTAGACACTTTTTAGACTGATCCGGGTTTGTGTCCGGGGTTACAAACCCGGACCAATCCCGGAAATTACATTTTATGTACAAATTAGCTTGGTCCAGGTATGTGTACTTGGTACAAACCGGACCACATGGTTTTAATGGGTTTCTGGGACGTTTTTTAGGTGGTCCGGGTTTGTGTACTTGTTACAAACCCGGACCATGTCTGTAGGTGTTAAAATTGACTGTTTTGACCTCTTTTCAACCCCTAATTCACATCTAATCATTCCCTAACCTCTCCACATGTTTTCTACATGTTAAAACACACTAAAACACTCACTAAACCTCCTTAAAACATGGTCCAAACTTTGCCTAAATTTTTGTTCAATTTGACAATTTCAATCCCTCTGTTTGCACTGATGCACACTAGTGCCTTTCCAAAACTCCTCTTGACAATTATACCTCATTCTCAAATCATTTGACCATACCAAGTCTTTCCTAGACATTTACATTACAAGCTCCAAGTTCACTCACCATTCCACAAGGTCAAACACACTAAGCTCTTTCCTAGGATTTTAAGCCACCAAAAACTTAACCTTTGCTACAGATTTTTACACCACTCAATTTACTTCTCCAACTAACACCTCAAGGTGCTTAGATACTCCATTTGGTCTCTCCAAACACCTAGTTCACCCTAGGTAACATCAACTCACCAATACACCTAAATTCCTTAGGTTCCTACGGAAATTTCGCCATAACTCCGTTACTAAACTAACTTATCCAAATTTATCATCTTCATCACCTAAACCAAAATAGTCACAATTTATACTAACCAAACCCTTAGTGGGTTCTAACAGCACACATGATTCAACACATTTACATAAACCTCCACAACAGTTCAACTTACATATCTTGGCACTTAGGCCCTTAATTCAAAACATAACTCACCATAGCACCAACACTAAACATCATTAACAAACACATTTTTCAACACCATTTTTGATCCATTCACTTAAATTACCCATCCCAAATACTAAAAGCAATGAGAGCATACATTAAGGTAGATTATTTACCTTTAATTCATAGATTTCTCTTTTACTCCTCTTCCTTCTCTTCTCTTGATTTTCGGCCATGGCATTGTCATTGCCCACACTCTAGACCAACATTCAATAAGGAATGGCCAAGTAAAATCACTTAGACACATTAATTAAGCTAGCACAAGGGAAGGTGCTTAAAGCACTAATTCAGCGATTACCTTTTTTAACCCTAGAATTGGTTTTCATCCATGAATCAAAGACGGGTTTCAATCCACCATTGGAGACTTGAATCAATGCTCCAAAACAAGAAGAAGGCAAGACATTAGGAGGGCAAAATCGGCTAGGTCAAAGATGGAGAGAAAAATGAGTTTTTCTTTTAGCTTTTCTTACCTTTGATGAAAGGGGAGGCAACCTAGCTCCTTGCAATGGGATTTTCTCTTCAAATGGGAAATACCCATGGAAGTCAACTTCATGGTTTTGAGATTTCGAAAAGAGGGAAATGATCTCCAAGATGAGGGAGTAATAACATGTATTTATTTTGTTGTTTTGAGTTGGTTTAGTGGTAGAACAAGAAGGAGAAAGATGAAGCTTGGTGGGGGTTTTGAAATCACCATGGGAGCAGCAAGGAAACAGAGAGAGATTGCTGGTGAGGAAGAAGAAAAGAAAAAAACGTGAGAAGAGAGAAATGGAAGAGAGAGAAGAGAGAAAAGGTGATTTGTACCATTTTGTTACTTTTTGAATAAAGTAACTTAAATGTGTGTGTGAGGGGAATAAAAAAAACGTGTACACACTTAGAGGAAGAGAGTTCAGATTTTTATTTTACAAGGGAGGGGGAGTATTTTACTCTTATTACAATTTACACCCCAAATGTTCCTGGTTTTTACACTATTCACTAAACCGGGCCCGTTTTCCGGATTTTTCTTGTTTCTTTAATTTTAATGGTTCTTAGGCTCCCATTAATGTTTAATTATATTTATATAATCTACTATAATTTTTTACGGGGTCGTTTAACTGTTTAAAGTCACGTTTTCGGGTTTTCTCGAAAAACGCGCTTTAAGACTCTATTAGCGTTTTAACGCGTTATTTGGATCCGTTTTCTTCCGTAATTTTTCCCACATGTTCTTAGTGTGTAATTAAGGTATAAAAATATATTTATAACCCTAGTGAAGGTTATATACCTCCTAAAATAATTAAATACGCGTTTTCACGTTTTGTGACTTTTACGCATTTTCTTTTTCTTTTAGGTTTTTATTTCTTCACCAATGATCTTAAGGACATAATTAGCCTTAGAAAATCATAATTACATAATTAATTAACATATTAAGGTTTGGGGTATTTCACTACCCGATCGGGTCCCGCTCTAGGAAACCCCAACGAGCCTAAATAGACCGTGGATCAGATGGTACCTGCTATTGGTACACGGCTACGACCTTTTCAAGGACGCCTTATTCAGGCATAGTGGAAGACCCGGGGCCTTTGGACCCTTGGAAAAAATGAGCACCTTTGTGTGTTTGAAGGACGAATGTCCATTTAAAAGATTATTACGGGTTTTCCTAACATGACACCCATCTAATGATAAGAATAAACGTGATGAGATTTAATGGGGCCTTGAAGGCCGATTACTAATACAAGTACGAGTACCATTTGCTAAAAGCGATTAGACGTTATATTGCACTTATTTAATATCTTCGTTTATGCAACCGTTGCTTGTGAAATGTAGTGAATTTATTGATTGAATGACTCAATGTTTATGCATGATATTTACAGTATTTATTATAATTGTAAACCGGAAAAAGCATGTAATCAATCTAATGTTAAGACGGTTAAACGACCTTAGTGACCGAAAAGGTCTAGAATCATGCCTATCATACTCAGCATTTCGCTGAGCCTACACGGCAACCATTTTTTAGGATATTGATCACGTTGAAGCAGGAGTGCGGGATCTTGGGTAGAGAGGGCTCTTGTTCTAATTACTGCACTTTAAACTTTGGTTTGTATTATGTTAATATTGTGAGTATTTGGGATATAATAGTCGCTCACTTATCTTATACGTTCGACTTTGGATTAGTATGTTTAAATGGTTGTAAATATCCTACTCATCACTACGGTTATAGTTTTAAGTATTGTGTTTAGTTTCTGCTTCTTTACTCACATGGGTGAGTAATGGCATGTGACACCCAAGCGAGGATGTTTATTATTTAATTACCGTTGCGAGACATTTTTAATTATGCTACGAGAGTGATTATTACGAGTTTAACAAGAGGGGTGTTACAGGTGTAAGGAGAACTCCGAGGTGGACTTTGTCTTTAAACTCTGGCCAGGATCTAAGGGGAAAGTGGCCTCCACACTTTGCGGGTGAACCTTGAGTTTCCACCCTATTTCATTGGTGCACGGTTGGAGAAGGCCTTGATCCTCTAGGTGAAGATAAAAGATAGATGGCTCCTCATCCTCAGATTCGAGGATGTAGAAGTCCTCATCTTTGGGGTGAGGCTCATAGGAAGAGCCTTGATGGACATCAACTTCAGAGGGAGATGGCTCCATGAAGTAGATGGTGACATTCTCCTTTGATGACTCGGAGGGAGGCGGTGTCTCCTCCTTCTCAAAGTTAAGAATGTGATCATCCTTATTGTCTTGATGAACAAGGGAGGGGGAGATAACTTGGTGGTTGACTTCAGAGTGAGGAAACTCCATGAGGTCGAAGTAGAAACTCTCTTCTGATGAGTTATCTTCATAATCAAGCTGGTGGTTGTTTAGTGATATACTCTTTGATCCAAACAGGGGAGGAGAGAGAGGGCAACTCTAGTCCTCAAAAGGTTGCTCCACCTCTTAAATTGTTTTGCTCTCAAGATATTGCACAATTTGATCTAGTTGAGCTTGAACGTTCATGTTGAAGATGCTTTGCTCAGCAAACTTTAACTCGACTGCTTGGTGCGCAAACTTGATGGAAGTGATGAAATCCTCTACAAGAGCCTCCAATCCTGACATTGCAACTGGACATTAAGAACGCTCATGGTCTCCTCCACATTCTTAGCATACAATCCATGGGTTGGCGACTTGTGTATACTCATGATAGTCCTCTAATCTGGTTGGTATACTCCCATCTGGTTGGTATCTTGAGATAAAATCTGCCATCATGTCCTTCAACCTAGAGCTTCCAACCTGACATTGAGATCTGTCACGGTTTCCTCCACATCTCTCACACACAAACCATTGTGTTGGAGTATGAAGGTGTTGCTGAGATAGTCCTACAGTCGAACAAGTCAATCAACAAGAGAAGTGTCCGTCCCTACTCAAAGATCGAGTGAGTCCTTTAGTCGAATGAGTCTCTGTCTTTACTGACAGATCGAGTGAGTCCTTTGGTCGAACGAGTCTCCGTTCTTACTGAAAGGTCAAGTGAGTCCCTTAGTTGAACGAGTCTTCATCTTTACTGAAGGATCGAGTAAGTTCATCCGTGTGGGTTCATCCATCAGTTGAAAAATTTAAGGAGTAATGTTCACTTAACCACAATGGTCATCAACCATCAGCCTAAATTCATGCAAATGTGAGTAAAATTTGAAGCCTTGACTTTCTGATAGTTCGAGAGAGTCTGTCAATCAATTGTGAAAATTAAGGAGCAATGTTTACTCGCTTTGGACGTAAATATTGGCTTCAGTAAGCTTAGTCAAGTGAGTAACATGTTAAATAAAAAAATATAGCAATATTGACATTGAGGTCCTAAAATTTCAGAACTGACAGAGTTAGTCAGGTACATTAGACATGGGAATCATCATTGAACGTTACCAAGTCTTCCAATGGCTTGGCAGAAATTTCGGAAATAGACTCCCTCAACGGCTCCAGAGGCTTTGCTATATAAATAGATAGAATTCTCAGTTGCATTTGTGCTTTTGCGCCCCAATACTTTCTATGTTAGGGAAAAGTCACCAGGAACAAGAGTTTTTCTTCCATTTTTAGTTAATAAAGTTTGTACATTATTGATAGACTTAATCTAGGGTGTTCCTAGGCTCACTACACCCATCAAAGAGTTGATTAGATAATGTGTAGGATGAGTGAGTTACACTGAGTAGATCCTTTCTACTTAGTGGGCAGTGTAAGTTGTTTTGTTTTACAAGGAAATAAAATAACTTATATTGTGTGTTCTGCTGAGTTTGATTAAGTCCTTCCATCTTTCGAGTACACTCTAAATTAATTCGTTTGAGTCTTTTCACATTTTGAGTTCGAGTAACTGCTTCCGCGCGATTAGTTCGATTGAGTGTTTCCACATCATCAGTGCTTCCGTATACTTAGCAAGATTGAGTCAAACCATCTCACAGACTAACACCTTGATTTGGTTTGAGTTAGCCGTCCAATCCTACAATTCGTATCAGAGCAAGGTTTGGCTAACACACTCTATTTGAAGATAACCTACGAGATGACAGAGTGCTCTTTGGTTTTTGTGGTGAACTCCAACCTTCAGGAAAGACTTCAGTTGTTTTGCGTAGAGCCAAAGTTCCACTTCTAGATCCACTATATCAGTCCCTAACCTGTTATGTGGTGCTATAGATGACCAAGACAAACATTGGTGATGAAGGAGTGTAAATGGTCTACCTAAAGATGACTCTATTGGGGGTGCACACCCAAAAGAATTTCCAAGTTTAGAGGGATTATGCAATCCTTCTACCACTGCATGGATTAAGGGGGAACTTGGACAGGGTTGGTTTTCCAAAAGTCATTTTTCTCTTGTCTTGTTTTGCAGGATTGACTCTTTCAGGATTCACGACAAGAGTTTTACTATCATCAGCAACAAGGGGGAAATTATAAGAGTATGATCTTACAATCGAACAAGTCAATCAACAAGAGAAGTGTCTGTCCCTACTGAATGATCGAGTGAGTCCTTTGGTCGAACGAGTCTGTCCTTACTGAAAGGTCAAGTGAGTGCCTTAGTCAAACGAGTCTTCGTCTTTACTGAAAGATCGAGTAAGTCCATCCGTGTGGGGTTCATCCATCAGTTGAGAAATTTAAGGAGCAACATTCACTAAACCACATTGGTCATCAACCATCAGCCTTGGACCGAAATTCATGAGAATGTGAGTAAAATTCAAAGTCTTGACTTTCTGATAGTTCGAGAGAGTCTGTCAATCAGTTGTAAAAATTAAGCAGTGATGTTTACTCCTTTTGGCCATAAATATTGGCTTTAGTAAGCTCAGTCAAGTGAGTAATGTGTTAAATCCGAAATATAGCAATATGGACATTGAGGTCCTAAAATTTCAGAACTGACAAAGTCAGTCAAGTACATCAGACGTGAGAATCATCATTAAACGTTGCCAAGTCATCCAATGGCTTGGTAATTATCCAAATATTAAGGGCCTATCAACGTTCACGAACAAGTTAGGACTGTTTTTTAAGCAACTACAAGTAAGTACAACGTTTAGAAGCAGTAATTTTGGAAACAGACTTCCTCAACGGCTCCAGAGGCTTTGCAATAAAAAGAGATAGAATTCTCGATTGCATTTGTGCTTTTCCGCCCCAATACTTCCTATGTTAGGGAAAATTCACCCGGAACAAGAGTTTTTCTGCCATTTTTAGTTAATATAGTTGGTACATTATCGATAGACTCAATCTAGGGTGTTCCTAGGCTCACTACACTCATCAAAGAGCCGATCAGATAATGTGTAGGGTGAGTGAGTGAGTTCCACCGAGTAGATCCTTTCTACTTAGTGGGCAGTGTAAGTTGTTTAGTTTTCCAAGGAAATAAAATAAATTATATTGTGTATTCTACTGAGTTTGATTAAGTCCTTCCATCTTTCGAGTATAGTCTAAATTAGCTCGTTTGAGTCTTTTCACATTTCGAGTTCGAGTAACTGCTCCCACGTGATTAGTTTGATTGAGTATTTCCACATCATCAATGTTTCCGCATACTTAGCATGATTAAGTCTAACCATCTCACAGACTAACACCTTGAGTTGGTTTGAGTCAGCAGTCCGATCCTACACATTGATTGTAGTTTTCATGGCCATGAGAGTTGTCATTCCGGCCTCCAGCTGGATCATAATAACCACCCATCAGCTTAAAGTTCCTACAAAGAAACAAAAATTTAAACACAAAGTGGGCAAATAAAGGAAATGAATAAAATATGCACGAAAACTAAAAAGATAATAAACTAGATAGTTGGACCTAAGTCCCCGGCAACGGCGCCAAAAACTTGTTGTTCAAAATAGTGATTAAACTAACTTGCTAACTAATGGGCAATGAACCCAATCATTGTAGTACAACAAGGTTGTCTCCATAGGGACTTCGTTAATATCTAGCTAATTATAATCTTAGTAAATATGCAAGAAGATAAATAAAAATGCATAAAATTAAATTGGGGGGTTTTGGTTGTAATTGGATAAATAAAGAAAAACAATAAACACTAAACTAACTATCTAGGATAGATGCTGCCTAGGATGGATATTTGCACTTGTCCTCCCCTTACTACCAATTGTTGACCCTTGAACTTGTAGCTAAACAACAGAACACTTAATTAATTAGCAACCTAATCTAGGCCTACTAATCCTAACCAATTTAATCGGAACTTCTCAATCAGCTAAGCCCTGGGTCAATCGATAGCACTAAGCTTAAGTTCCTCTATGGTTGCAATGTAGTCTAATATCAAAATCATCAAATTAGAGTACACTGTTCTAGTCTCCAACAGTTCAGATTTCTATCTCAAAATATCATTTTGATAGAATCCCACAATAATGCTAAACAAAGCGGTAGGTCAAACCAACCAATTTAGCACATAATTAATAATTTGGGCAAACCCTAAACTAATCCTAAAATCATGAGCAACAAGTTTAAGAATCATAAATACCCAATAATCATCTTCATTAAGCTCAACGACTAAAATAAAGCACAAACATAAGTTCAAGGTTCAACAATGAAGGTTTTAGGGATTTTGGGGCAAAATCCCCATCCCAAGCTACAAGGAGACTACACAACCATTAAAGCACAAAATGAAAGAAGGGAGAAGAATTAGCCATGGGAGGTTAAAGAAGAGCTTCAATGGAGGTGAGCCTTCTCCACCTTCTTCTCTTCCTCTTCTTCCTTTCCTTTCTTCTTCTTCCCTCTCATCTCTTATTTTCCCGTCGTTTTTGCGTTGTGGTCGCCTCTCCCCTCTTTCCTCTTCTTTTCCCCTTTTAAAAGCAAGATTCTGGGCAGAATTTTTGTCAACCAACCCACCCTGGGTCGGTGCCGTGGGTCGGTCACCCCCTGGCGAAGACTATGCACGTGAGCTATTTTAAGTCCAACGAACCCACCTTGGGTCGGTCCCTGGGTCGGTCGGTTCTATTAGGTTACGACTGACCCAGCATCTGGTTCGGTCGAACCCAATAGATGCCGGAACAATTTCAACCAACCCACCCTTGGTCAGTCCTGTGGACAGGCTAGTCTTCAAAACGTTGTACCTTCTTCGTTTTAGCTCTAATTTTAGATCTGTTTGCGCCCACGCATTTGTATTTTCATCTACTTTATTCATAGCTATGTTATTCCTCCTATTTCAATAATTATTATGTAAAACACCAAGAAAACACAAAACTAGAGGAAAACTAGCTAGAGTGGAGAAATGAGCATGAAAAGTGTTGATAAAACATATGAAATACACCCCTAAAGCTTGCTCATTTGGACAATCATCACCATCATGCAGCCTTCATGTGCCCTCAGACCCCTTGAGTTATTTTGTTGAGTTAACATGCGGTTCCATTTTCATGCAGCTCCATATTATATAATAAAACTATAAAACACTTAAAACATTCCAATATCTTATCCAACATACATATCATACAATCCACATAACGCATTCACACAATCAATCCAACAATTAGCTCAATATAAAATGTTATGAGAGTTAATTTAACATTTCTCGTTGTTTAGCCTTCAAGGCGTTTGTTCGTTCTCCAAGCTCTTACGAAAGTATTTGTTATTTCGAACTAAGGTTCAACTAATAGCTTACTACCTTACTTGTTTATCATTTAACTCTTACCACTTAACAAGTCACTATATTAGAAGACGACTTGTTCCTAACAATATACTCATTATCATATACGTATTACCTGGGCCCACATGCCCTGTACCAACGGTAGTGCCTTCGATTTCCTCCTTATTACCCCTATTAGATGGTGGGTCACCAATGGCCGAAGCCACACCAGCTGTAGTGCATCCGTCCAACGATCATCCTGATCCTTGAAACATAATATGTCGAGTGGACCTGTAACAGTCATCCCCTCATTTGTGATCACAATGCACGACCAGGAAATCCTAGATCCTCGATTTCATTGATCATATTTTATAGATCTTGAGCCTAATATGGATATAGGTGATCCATCCGCACCATATTTTATAGATATAATAATAGTATGGATATAAGTGATTCATCCACACCGTATTTATAGATTAATAATATAGATATAGTTGATTCATCTGCACCACATTCAACATTTCACCATAAGGTCAAGTTCTCTTAATCTCATTGCCTTAGATCTACTATTAGGTTTCATAGTGAGTAATTTCTCAAGTGTGTACATGCCTATAATTTATCTAGGATATTCTCATATTAGAATGTACTCGTACTGGAGAACGGTATTACCGTTACTCTACCTAAGGTGTCCTCTTAGGTTATCTCGGGATAATATAAGTTGTGTCATTATCCTACCATAGGTGGCAATCTTTTTATCACGTCTCATAACTTAAGTTATATTCGGTATTTGCCTTGGTTCAAATCACGCAAGATATTTGGATAAATAAAGTACACAAGTATAATAAACATACCATCACATATATCATCTTATCAATCAAGTCACACATATCCGAACTCAAGGAAATCCCCCGGAACAATCGGATTACACAATAATATACAGTACACCCTTGTAGGAGGCAAGCGGCCAAATCCCGCGCCCATCCTCTAATTCCTTAGCTCTGAAATATGAAACTAAGTATTAATACTCTATAAACCATCAAACCATTTAAGTACCTCTTGGAATTACTAATCCCTTATGTTAACCCCAATGATTAATATTCATTATTAATCGGGCTATCACTTTGAGTGTTCGCATCCAGAATTAGTTAATTAATCCTTTCTCTTGTTAGTAACTAACAATGTCGTATAATCTTTACAACTTAGGATTAAGCACTTATCCATTGTTCTCCTTTAATCATATGTATACATACATACACTCATATAGATTTCATTTACTATATGATATTAATTTAGTTGACCATAAGTATTAAAGGCCTTACCTTATGATTCTCATGAAGTTTAATGAGTTGGTCAACTTAGTTAATTATGTCAATGTGGTCAACCACTTAATTTAGTCAATGTAGTCAACATACTAAATTGGTCAACGCGGTCAAGGTCAACACTTCTAATGACCTTATGATTTCCTATGTTTAATTTAATAATCTCTTTAATTAAACAATCTTCTAACCATTTAAGTAATGATTTTATATAGACTTTAAACTTTTTATGATGACTTAGGTTTATTCCCTAATCATTCTCATACATAATTACATCTCCAAACCTTATTATATAATTCCACATATTCCAAATATCCTTATTATTTCTTGTGGATTATAAAACTCCTTAATTATTGTAAACCTAGACTTATACATCAAGATCTTCATTCTTAATGCAGCATATATTATAATCCTCATTTTATCTCTACCTTTACTTATAATTCCTAGATTCCTCTACTATAGTCCAATATCATTCAATATTACAATTACACCACCAATATTTTCCTAGCTTTACAAATCACCTCCAATTTCAACATATCTTATAATCCTAACTTCTCTTAATTTAATCTCAAGTTTCAAACTCAATCCTTCATAATACCAAACAGACAACATTATGTCCATTCGGTTTTCAACCCTAAACTTTCTCATATTTACGATTTGACCCCTTAAACTTTTCAAACTTTACAAATCCACCACTGATTCTTTCCTTGATTAAATTTTCATTATTTATTTTCTAACTTGGTCAACACCCTAGCCACGCCTAGGTTTGACCGTATTATACTGCATACACCTAATTTTTCCAAAATTACAGTTTGGTTCACAAATTTTCCAAGGTTTACAATTTACTCCCAAACTTTACTTGCTAAAACTCATATTTTTCATTTCTAACACAAATAAAATCCAAATTTTGGGTATATTACCATTGGCCACTCAAACCATTATCTTTTTACAATTTCCCACTTATCCTTTTAATCATATAATTACTAAATCATCCAATAAACTCCTAATCACTTTTAAGCCAAATTTTCTCTCCAAACCTTATCCAAACACATCCTAATTTCATAAGTATTTCTCTATCAACTTTATGAGGTGTTTTAAACCATCCAAACATCCTTTTAACACCAAAATTCTCATAAAACTAGCAACAACCTTTGGCCATAATACAAGCATTAACATACAAATATCATACTCCAAAATTTCCATAATAACTTGTCCATTTTCCCGACATAACAACATACACAATGTCCAAAGTTAGTTTCTTACACAAAACCACTTTAAACTTAGCAAATGACACTTTAAGTCTTTAAGTCATTAGTAAACATAACCACATGTGTTAGTATAGGTTTATGTTCATACTTAGGTCATTTTAAACCCATTTCCAGCCCTCCAATTCGGCCATAATCATATACCCAACTTAAACACCTTAAAACACCAAAATAAGCTTAAGGTTTGAACTTACCCTTTTGTGCTTCAAAGTAGACTTTTGCACTTGTAATTATCGGCCCTTAACATTAAAAATGAGGGGATGTCAGACTTTTGTACAAGCTTAAGCTTAAATGAATGTTTTAAGCACTAAGGCTTTAGATTAAAAGCTTACCCTTCTTAATGTTGTTTTTTCAACCTTTTGTTCTTCCTTGTATTTTTGGCCAACACAAGGGTTTTCTTTGGATCCATTTTAAGACATGTAAAGGGGAAGAATAAGAAGATAAAATTTAAGGTCATCAGACTCCTTAACATAATCCAAAGAAAGATCTAAGGCTTAAAGCACCAACATGTGCATTAAGGAAAGAGATTTACCTTATAACCCTAGGATTTAGAATTTTTTTGAAATACCCCGACCTTAAATATGGCGATTAAATTATCCTAATAGGTATTTAAGAGCCTAATAATGCTTAAGTAATATTAGTAAGGAAAAATAAATCCAAAAGAAATAAGAAACGCTTAAAAAGCGTAAAACGCTAAATAAGCGTTAAATAACCATAGGAGGTATGAAACCTCGGTTAGCGTATTGTAAGGATTCTAAAGACTTAATTAAGTCTAAACGAATATTAGGGAACAAATCCCGAAGAAAACGGATCCTTGAAATGGATTAAAAACACTAATGAACATTAAAGCGCGTTTTTCGAGGTAACCGGGAAAACGCGTCTTTAAGCGGGTCAAATAGACTCGTAACCATTTTGGTCAACTAAATAGTCATTAATAAAAATTAGTGAAGCTTTAAAACCAATAAAATCAGTAAAACGAGAAATTAGTAAAAACTATCAAAAACGGGAAGTTGTGGGGTAGAAACACAAATAACCAAAACTTATGTGTCCAATAATGTAAATAGAATTTTAAAAACCCTTATGGGTCTGTGTGTGTCCGATTTGGACCTCCTCTCACACTCCCTCACACACTCCTCTCTTATACACAAACAAACAAAATAATAAACAACCCCACTCACCTTTATTCTCTCTCTCCTCCCTATTCTCTCTTCTCTCACGTACCCACTCCCTCTCTTTTCTCTGATTCCCTTCTTCTTCCTCCTCCAGCGACAACAATGGAGAAATGAAAACACCCACACAAAACTCTACTTCTTTCCTCTTGTAACCCCTTTTAATCTCTTCCAAAAATTATAAAAAGTATACCATTGGAATCCTCTCATCAAGAGCTACATTCTGACCTTTTCAAAAATCTAAAACAACAACTTTCATCTCCATGGGTATGGAGCATTTGGAGTTTCAAGACCACCACTAGAACCACCTTCTTCTCCTTGTTCTTGTGAGGTAAAAATATTCTCAAAACTCCATCTTTTCTAGCCCTTGTAGGCAAAACGAAATTTACAAACTAAGCTCTTGTTACTCCTTGTGTTCTAGCCGATTTTGGCCTCATTGGTGGAGTTGGAATATTGTTCTTGAGCTATTCCAAGCATTACTCATACCCTTGGAAGGTAATATAATTTCTAAACCCTAAAACCTACATTAGAACTTACATAATGGTTAGGGTTAAATTGTGTATTAAAATGGTGTATTGAAAAGTGTATGTATATGGGCTGTAGTGTAAGATTGTTGAAGTAGCTAAAGCCGGTGTAAAGAGGAAGGAGGAAGAGAGGAGAAGCTTGGGAAATAACAAGGTAAAATATACTTGTCCTTGTGTAGTTTTGTATGTGTTTGTGTAACAGATGTTGGGAGTATAAAATGGTATTGTAAAATGGTAGTGTGGTGGTGGAGTAGTGTATAAGAGAATACAAATGTTTTGAAACCTTAAAAGACATTGGAAACTTGTCAAAACAGATTTGGGAATGAGAGGTTGAGTGCAGGAATTTAAGGTTGTTTAGTGTGGTATTTTGTATATGAGAATGGGTATATTGGTATTGGTTATGAACAGGTGGTATGCATCAATTATGTGAGTGAAACCATGTGGAGAATGTTAATAATATAGGGGAGACTATGTCAAATTTTATCTAGGAATTTGAGGACTTAAGTGTTCAAGATGAGAAAACAACCTAGGTAGTGACTAGGTGTATGTGGAGAGTAATGGGAGCGTCTAGTAGCTTGTAACAGATTTGGGTATGATTTGTTAATGGGATGTAACTAGGAAGTGAATGGATGTATTTTGGATACTAGGAGTAGCGTTAGTTGAGGAAGTAATGGAGGTTAGAAGTTGAGTGCAAAATCTGTAGCAAAATGCACAAAAATGCATTGGAGAAGTTAGGAAAAGATTAGTGTGTAAGAATTGGTAAAAAGAGTGTCGGACTTGGGTATAGATATTGTAGTTGCTTGGAAATGAATTGGAATGGTAAGATGACATTAGAACAAAGTGCAAATGCAAAAGAGGAGTATAGGAATGCACAAGTGAGCAAAGTATGAAAAAGAGAATGGAAATTTGTAGAATTTGAACAAGAAGTTGAGTTGGTATTGGACCATGGATTTAAGGAGTTTTAGTGAGTGTTTAAGTGTGTTTAATTATGTACAAAACAAGTGGAAAGATTATGGAATGATTGGAGGTGGATTAAGGGTCGATTTGGGGTTGTAAAATAATCCTAGTAGCAGTTTTTAGCAGGGTCCGGGACCTAGGGTAAGTATCAAGTCCCGGACCGCACTTAAAATCAGTTCGAGAGTCATTCCAGCAGGTGGTCCGGGACCTAGGTCCAGGACCAAGTCCCGGACCAATAGATTAAAAATGGCCGAGAGTTACTTCAGTGTATGGTCCGGGACCTTGGGTCCGGACCAAGTCCCGGACCACCTATAAAAACTTGTAAAATGTGATTTTTAGGGTTCTAACCATGGGGCATTGATGGGTAATGGTTTTAGAAGTTGTTAAGGCCTTGTTTGGTGACCTTTAAAGGCCCTAAGAGGTGTGAGAAAGTATGAAGAGTGATTAAGAAAGTTGTAAGTATATGAACATTAAGTTAAACCGAAACAACGGGACAACGGGGTAAGTGCGGGAGTAGTAGTTATGTATGTGTTGTAATATCTAGTATTGACTGAACCATTTGGCATGTAGCCGGAGGTTCAAGAATAGGACTCGAGGAACAAGTAAGGACTAAGAGACAAGAAGGCACCCGGTAAAGTAAATTGCAGAAAAAGGTATGATTTCTTCATGCCCTGTATCCTAATCTGGTTACCCCGATTTGTGTGCTTATTTGACCACCTAAATAAGATAAAAGCATGAATCGGACTATATTGCACTTACTTGTGCTTGTTTACATTGTTTCCGATATTTGTCTTGAACAATAGTTTGTATAATTCATGAAATATATGAATGATGTTGAAGTGTAATTGTATCTTGTAGTGTACTTGTATATTGTATTGTATTTAGTATGGATGTGTATATGAATAATGTATTTGTGAATGTGGCTTGAGTGTTGACTTCTACTAAATTCCTAACTACCTAACTTCTAACTTAAGTGAGTAAATTGGAATGAGTAGAAGTCCGATATAGTTTCGGCCACGCGTGAGGATGAGGAGACACAAGAGGTTGGATCCGATTCCTGGTTCGTAAGCTGGTCCACGGCCCAAATCCCTTAAGTGGGTAGCATCCTAGATTAGTGAACCAAGTAAATCCCGGTGGTGGGACGGAGTAGTCCCCGGGCCGGAGGTCCCGACGACTTAACTTGAGTAAGAGTAAGAAAGTAAGTATGTATGAGTATGAGTATGAGTATGTATGTGTATGTATGGAGTAAACGAGTAAAAGAGTAATCTCCACCCGATTAACCCGGGTGGACCAATGAAGCTAACGAGTATTGTATGTGTACGTACGTATGAGTTTGTGTATTCGGAAGAAGGTAAGTATGGATTGGATGGTATTTTGTATTCCTTGTATGTAATGACGTGGATGTGTGTATGCCTTGCGTAAGTATTGTTGTATTGTGTATAAGAGCATGTATGCATGTATGTTTGAATAAAAGGAACTGCATGTATTCGACCAAGTGGTCGGCGTACCCTCACTAGTACGTGGGGTATGCGGTTATCATGCGCAGCGAAAGCTGACCCCCTAGGGGGAACGTTTTTAGTGTGCAGGTACCCGAAGGGAACATGATCAAGGTAAGAGACCGGTGATGCACCCTAGTATCTAGGAAGTAAGTAGTTGTGAGGAAAGGGTAGTAAGTAATCTCTTAGTGAGTATGTATGAACTTGGAGGAGGTATTATAATTGTATAAGAATCCTAGTAAACTCGGTATGTAGATTATATTGTATTGTACTTGGAGTATTGTATTGAATGAAGATTGTAGTAGTATTTGGTAAATGGAGAATGTGTTGTAGATTTGTGGTACTCGGGATTCCGGTCCATCAGACCGATGCCGTATATAGAAGTAGTAGCCTTGTTAGTCACGTGGGTGACTAACGGCATTGTATCACCCATTGTATGTAAGTATATATCCGCTGCGTGTATCTGGTATGTAAGGAGATTTGACGGTAAGTATTGTATTAATGGTAGGGGTGTTACAAAAAGTGGTATCAGAGCGAAGTGTCACTCTGATGACTGGAAATACCGAGTTTAGGAATACCGAGTTAGGAATTGGAAGCTTAGGGCTAAGGGCTGAGTGTTAGCATTAGAGATATGCTAGTTAGGAACTACCGGTGAGTACCGGATGCCTACAATACCAGTCCCGCCCGCCGCAAACCCCATTGTATAACTTGGGAAAGGACGCCAGAGAGAAGGAAAGTCCTCTCATACTCGGGGAAAACCCGATCTGGCAGTGATGAAGCAATCACACAGTAAACAAGAACCGACAAGTAGTAGATTCCGAGAACTGGAAGTCCCGGAGATGGATCCCGGTTGAACCACAACACCCGCACTTAATTGCGGTAGGACGAGCACTCCAACCACGAGGAGGCTGCAACTTACAACAGCATGGGGCGACGTGCTTAGCAGTCGCGAAACCTAGCTAGTCAACCAACAGCAGGAAAGAAGCACTAACCGTGCAAGGGAATGAAAAAGGGAGCAGTAACGGAACCCGAGACACAAGTCTACGGGATAGTAATTGTAACACCCCTAATCCTAAACCTGTAATGACGTCATAATTCGTAGTATAATAAATAGCGAATCGCATTGGAAAATAAAACTATCTAACTTTGGTGTTACACGCCGTCACTCACCCTTGTGAGTAACAAGGCAACCTTACACTTACCAACACTACAACTTCTCACGCTGTGATGAACAGATACTGAGCACTCCTAATTATTACAAACCAAAACCAACTAAATGAGCAACTAACTGAATACATATCCTTCTTAATACAATACAAAATAAAACCAACAGTGTTGTTGAAAACACTTCAGCTACCCCCGTGTCCCACGCTCCGGCTTGAGTCTTCTTCAATAACCTGGAATTTGTGGCCCACTGAAGGGCTCAGCAATCGAAATGCTGGTATGCTAAATGTGATCTTAAGTCATCTAGATTCCTTTAGTCGTTTTAGCCATCTTGATATTGATTCATTACATAAAATACCGGTTTATATTGGTAACAGAAATAACTGTAAACACACAACAAACAAATATCAATTCACCTGTAAACACCAGTGTACTATAGTACCCAACACCAATAACCACACAACAATAACCACACAACAATAACCACACAACAATATCCAATAATTTCACATTAGTAAACCATAACAAAAATCAAACAAGATACTCGTATTAAACCGTACTTGTTAGTTAGTCACTTGGCTCTTATCCTTAAAACCACTCATATAATCTTTCTCAATTAATTTCACTTCAAGTGTCATGTTAAGACAAACCTTAATAACCTGTGGAAATGGACAGTGTGTCCCACTGGGTTCCAAAGGAACCGTTACCAACGGACCTTATGGCCCTGGATAAATATATGTAATGACCGATCCGGTCGAACCTGTGCACCAACGGCAGTGCCCTCCGCCATCCCCGAATGTGGCTGATGGATTTTGAGTGACTCCCTTTATGAGTCTCCCATAGTGATCACAATGCGCAACCAGAAGGTCGAAACGATCTGGATTCCTCTCTTTATAAGTTAGCCCTTTTTTTGTCAGTGACATAATAACCAATCCTTGAGTTAAGACTATAACAGTTGACCATTGTTAGGTTCAATAATACCTAAAGGTCAGTTAGTCCCTTTTTTTCAGTTTAGATGTACAATCTTTAGTCACAAGACATTCGCGTACAAAATACAACGCAACGGTTTGAGCAATTCCGCATACAATATCATTCACATAAAATCATAGATATCGTTCTTAAACATTTAAACACATAACGTCTGGACCTTAGGATAATCCTTAGGACATTCAGACCACACAATTAACATACCGTTCACCAAGAAACTGCTAGCTTGACAAACTCCTGTTCAGTAGTCCCTTCCCGTACGCTGTTATTTAAACATGCAATACCGGTAGTATTAATATAACTATCCACTAAATATTACAGTACTGTCACCGTAGTGTTTATACTCGTCGTATAATAACTCCGTATGTTACTTATTTTCCCCTGTTATTTTAACAGTGGTTCTAGATAACCTACCAGTTCATTATTTTATGTGAAGCTCACATGTGATAATGAATTATCATTTATACGGTACATCTTTACTTCATTAATTATATACTTATAATTATTTCCACTTATCATTTATATTATATCCCTTGGTCATTTTTATTATAACCAAAATTATTTTATAAACTTTATATTATATTCCTTAATATATCATAATACATTATATTACCTAGTTTCACTTCCTTGCTTTATTAAATTACAAAACCAACCTTATTAACTTGGTACTTATATATTATACCCAACAACTTAATAAATTACCAAATAACCACGTATAATTTTCCGGTAAACATAATTGATCCCGTTAACTTTTACAACTTAACAAATATCCATATACTTTTATAATTTATTAAATACCCTTATAAATTTCAAAAATTGTAAAACAATTATATTAACTTCTATAAATTGCCAAATAACCTTATAACCTTTATAATTCACCAAATACTCTTATTATTTCGGTTATTACAAATTAATACCACCAACTTTTATAAATTACCAATTAAGCTCATAAGCTTTTCGGTTTATTCATATAGTTTTCTTTATTAACACTTTTAACCCAAAACTTTACATAAATTACATATTAACTTATAATCTATAGGTTAATTATTTTATTTCTTAAAATAACCAAAGTAACCCATATCTTTTCTTAAATTGCTTTTCCGCCCACATTAATTTTCTATCTTTCATATATACTTCCATAAATTACATATTCACCCCAAAACTTTTATAAACTTAATATTTTATGTCATAAATCACTTTAACCCAAAGTTTTTGGTCAACACTTTGACCAAGACTTAATTTCACAATTAATACTTTAATAAACCCATAAAATCATAGGTAATTTTTGGCAATACATTATATTTCCCAATAATCACCAAATAGTCCCAAAACTTTATAAAATGTCATTTTAACACTTAACCACTTATTTAAATTCACCAAAATTCATAATATTAATTCCTATCTTATATTATACTATAAATATACCATATAACCCCTTATATTCTCGGTAAATTATTTTTGTACTCTAAACTTTTCAAAAATTACATTTTAACCACATAACTTTATAAATTAGTCATTTAAATACTTGTAGCTATTTTTAATACTCCCTAAAATTTATAATATAAGTTAATATACTTATATATTTCAAAAATTCATCAAATATCATATAAAGCTCTCGGCTTTAATTAAAATTTATCATATGGTTTTAAAACTTGTTTTAAACTTTATAATATGTATATATAAATGTATATAAGCCATATAACACTTCTAAAAATTATGTTAATGACTTATAATGATTATAAACTAAAAATAGAACATATTATCCCTAGATATTTTGGTTTTAATATATGTGTATCCTAATTAATTTTTGTGACACATATTTATACCTTAAGGTAATAATCTTACCTTATATGTTATAAATTATTTTCTTGGTATTTCAACACAATAATTTTCGGCCTCATTAATACCATGGCTTAAACATAATTTTTATACTAACGTTTGAAGCTTAAATTAAGCTTATACTTAATAAACCTTAATTATGTAAACTTACCCTTAAATCAAGACAATTCTTGTGCTTGATTTTTCCTTGAATTTCCAAGCTCCTCAAATGCTTATTTGAAGTAGATAATTCGAACTCCTTGTATATATATAGGAGATTTATTTGTTAAACTTCTAACAAGAGTTTATAAATAATATTTGTAGAAAGTTCACAAGAGTTTTACCTTAGGAATTTAGCAAGGTATTTTTGATACACCTTGAGATGATTATAGATCCAAGTTTCCTTCATGAAATAATGAAGAAAATATTGGTTTAGAAGCTCTTATAATTTCGAAAATGATTTAGATATTTACATAGGATTTTTCAACATGAAAAATATACCTTATCTTGATCTTGTTGTTCCTTGTATTGTTGTTGAATTTAGGAACCACCTTGGAGCATATATGCTTGTTGAAAATTGTAGAAATTCCTAGGGTGATTTCTTGCTTCAAGACTTGATAGAATTAACTAGGAAATTACATAAAAATGGTGTTAGGTATTATTACACCATTAATGGAGCTTATTAATACTTAGGAATTGATTTAGGAAATGGAGTAAAGAGAGGACAAGATGAGTTACTTACCTCTTCGGTGAAGGCTTGGGCAAGAGAAATGAAATTGTCATTTCGTAAGTTATAAGGAGGATCATGGTTTAATGAGGTGTCATCATTTAATGTAAAGTTTGTTTAATTTGATCTCATAATTTATCATTATGCTGCTCCACTTGGTAGTGTTACGATTGCTTGGAGTTTAATGGCTAGTATCTTCTTTTGACTATATTACTTGTTTAGTGCTATTAACTAGCTCCATTCATGCAGGTGTTGTGTCGGATAGGATGAAATGGAGATTCCACTCCCATGTGGGCATGCGGCCATGGTGGAGATAGCAGCATCTATTGTTGCTAGTCTTCTACGTAATGGGTTTGTTTAGTTAAATAGATTAGCTTTTATTTCAGATGTAATAATTGATTATTGTTGCTAATGGTTTGCTACTGCAGGTGTGTTCGATGGAGATTGAAGCAACCAGAAACTCCAGCTACTCTAGCCTCTCATAATGGAGCATTAATAGAGAATTAGTTTTGTGTTGTTTAATCCACTAATGACTTTCATTGTTCTTATCTTCTCTTATTGCAAGTGGAAGTGCACGTACATGCTGGAGCAAATTAGTGCTCCACTTTCACGTGAATTGATTTAGCAAATTGAGTTTGTTTATATGTATTTGTGTAGTTAATATTGTTTAACTTGCTTATCTTCTGCAGGTGTGGATCGGAAATCATGGAGTTCAACAGCTCCTTATTGAAGTAGACTTACGTTTCCAAGCCCACCTAGATGACTACTTTTAATTTGTTAATTGTTTGAAAGTTAGGTTTATGTTTTACTTGACATAATTAATGCACTAACCTTATCTTCTCCTTGTAGGTGGTGATCGGTTATGCAGAAAACAGTCAGCACCATTTGTCTGCATAGTTACGGTAATGGAGTACTAAAGGAATGGTGGAAGTCAATTTAGTTTTGTTGTATTTTATTTCTTTACTTTCTTATACTAATCTCCTTAATTTTCTTAGCAGGTACTCGCATGGAGGAGGCTTCAATTATCTGATTTAAGTTGTTACATTATAATGTAGAACATGCTAAGTGAGTCACATAACATTTAGGCAATATTTTTTTTTGAAAAACCAAGCCTAATATCACCCAAATTAACGCATACATTAGGCCTCAATTGGAGATGATTTTTAATTTTATTTTGGTTACACTATATTGCACTAAGACCATACTAATATGTGTAATAGGTTCTAGTATTTAATTGGCACGTTTTTATTATGGAAAAAAAGTGAAAGTTTTAAGGTAAAAATGCTGATTTTAGGTATCGTTTTGACCTAAAATTCGCCCCTATTTATACTATGAGTTTAGTACTGGAATTAATTGATTTAGATGGTCATTTTATCCACTTTTAAGATTACTAACTCGTGGCTCCTCAAAAGCTTTAAGACAATTGCGTAAAACGCATTTTTATGGCACCCGAAGGTGTATTTTTGTGCTTTAAGAATTTTTCTGGGAATTAATTAGTCGCTATGACTTCCAAGTGTTTATTGATATTATTTATAGTCAATAATAATATATTAAGGTGTTACATTAAATTATATGGGGTTATATAAACTTGTAACTCAATTTCGGGATAAAGGGGCACTCCCGAGATAAAATGAGCGTTAAGAAATTTCCCCCGAGCTCTTTGTTTATTTTTGAAGAAGTAGCTTTGGAATTATCTTTAGAATAATTAATAATGATTTATAGGGGTTCGTGCCACCTTGGCACTCCTCCTAGGCATTCCCGGGCCTTTATGGGGCCCACATCGGGAACTTCCGAAAACTTGTATTTTTACTCAGTTCTAACTGAGAACTTGTATTTTAAAGATCATAAAATGATCCTTGGTTAAATTCATATAATATCCATAGCTTATATAATTATTTAACTTAAGGTCGGGCTTTTAACGCTCGTTTATGACCTTAAGGAGTTTAGGTGCGTTTTTAACGCCCAAGTGTTTATATGTTTTCTTAGGGTTTAATAAACCCCCAAATAATATTTATAATTCTTCAAATAATATTTATTTACTTATATTTAATTATTTAAATGTTAGGGGTATTTCAGTAATACTTGAATAAATACCACCAACGGTATGCTAGCTGACTAAGGACATAGTCGGAAGCGGTTAACTCCAAAACTACGACGCCATTAAGGTTGCAATACCTGGCCAATATAGCTCAGACAACTACAAGAACAACCATGAGATACAATCCAATAGGACTACGAGAGTAGTGCCTAACAAGCTAAGGCTCAATAACCACGGTAAACCAGTGGGAACGAGCAACAAGGGAAAACATAAGACCAAACAAATGGGGATCTCCAAGGATTGGAGAAGTACCCCGACCAAGACAACCATGTCGAGATCGATGAGAAGCTACTTAAAAGGATCGAGTATCCTAAACATAGATCAATATGATCAAGGGAATAGGCAACAAGACTATTAAATACAACTGAAAACCATACCAAGACCGGTATAGGTTCAGCCAAAAACCACCAGTACCACGCACTTGCCACGGCAAGTGCAGTAATAACGGGAGCATTCAGGAGAACTTTTAACATACCACAGGTACATAGTAATGTACCGTGACAGCGAGGAAGCGACTACAGGAATAAACATCCTAAAACTGAAGGAATGAAACCATGGAAAGGCCTGACGGCCTGACCACAACATAGAGAACATACCAGTCAGCAAGAAGCTGGACTTGGTCAAGACCACAAACATGGCTATGCCATGTAGGACTTCTTTCAACACCGCACTATGATTTAAAACCCAAATTTTCTTTCAAAACCACAACCTTTCTTTCAAAACCTTGGATTTTAAAACCGAACCAACATAATTACGGTGAGTATCATAGAATGATACAAGAGGAGTTGACGACGGAATACTTCACCTAGGCGTGTGACGAACACTACGAGTGTACCCAATTACGGGATGTGGGACAACCGCACTCCGAAGGAGCTTGCGGGCCTGACATGTAGTTAGGTAAGTGGTAACGTATCAACAAGGTACCCCACGTATGTATACATGTAGTGTACGACACACGGGAAGTAGTCAACTCCGTTCTACGGACCATGAGTAAATTTTAATCAGAACAACTGGACACCACAATCATGGAGAAGGAAACTCAGTAAGGAACAAGTATAAGGAACTCAGAGAACCCATCTGAACATAAGGAATGAGGATTGGGAAGTGCAAAAAGCACAGACTAGTGATATGTCTCAAATAATTCAAGCGATTACCTGACAGCTGGATGGGATACCCAGCCTAAACACAGTAAGGCGAATGCCTAACGTGAACCTAACAATGCTCAACAAACGGGGCGGAGTTCCCAAGAGCAACCCCAAGACTACCACAAGTATAATCCATCATTGAAGGGGACATCAAACCTAGTCTTAAGCACTAGGAGCGAGTGTAAACAGTCTACCCAAGAACGGGAGACGTTGTAACCCTAAAAGGGATAACTCAAGTACGATACCACAAGACGGTACAGTGGACAACATATCATAAACATTAGCCGGATGTAACGGCATAATTTAACAACACCCAGGAGCAATCCTTAAAGGGTGACTGGATTAACAACAGTCAAACAAAGCGTCAAGATAAGAATACAGGAGCTGGAACGAACACTCGGTTAAGACACCGAAGGGATTTCACTTAACAGGAAATACCCTAGACTACAAAAGGCACTGATCAGCACCAGATTGCCTAAGAGTCTCCTATGAACGGAAGCGTGATGCCACGACTTACCATGGAGCCCAATAATATCTCCAACCTATGATGGTATACAAAGAGTGGAACATGTATAAGCAGCTTGCAAAGAGCATAGCTTGCAGCAATAAGGCTCTAAAGCCATAAACCTGATGCGTCGTATAACCTTAAACGGTTGCAAAACCCACACCATTACTAACAAGACTTGCAAGAAATATTGTCTCATACGACAAGAAATCAACAACTGGACCATCAATTCAAACCCAACATCCTGAGTGGCTTGGAGTAATGGTTACCTCAATGTCACTGTCACTAGAGCATCAGTCTAGTATACAGCTGACTAAGTTTTAATTACTCTTCATGCCCTCTGTAGAAATCACAACACAGAGGCATAGGAATTGTCGTAACGCCAACAATGGCCTAGTCCACACTTGGACACTACGAGAACCCAAAGGAGGGTACCCCTCGTTAACTGAAGACCACCAAGGTGGTGAAGATGTGAACCCTAAGGAAGGCTTCCATCTATTATAACAGTAAAGCCTACGCATATAGATATTGCCAACGGGCGATGGAATAAGGAAATGAGATTTCCAAACCATTACGACTTAAAGGAGTAATAATAATACTCCATATCCAGTACATAAGCAGGTACTAACATAGTAACCTTGCTATCAGATGTATGAGTGGCAACAAACCCCTCAACAAGAACTTTCACCTATCAGTGATAAAACTCTTCAATTAGAGAACGGGACCAGAAAACCCCTAAAGTTCTTGGATGTCCCGGTGATATGCATACAAGTGAAACCGCACAGCTAGAGCCTATAATCAATGCTCAGCACTGGAAGACAATAATTGTCAAAACAATCAATGTGAATACACATTGAACACCACAAATGACTAACACTCAAGGGAGCTTATAACCCGATGAGTTACCTCATCCCTGACCAACCAAGTTATTTGGCAAATTATATCATGAATGAGGAAGTAATGTGATGTAAACTAACCTACACATGAAACCTAAATTGAAATGAAACATCCCCACAATGGGAAGATGGTAACATTGCGGTATGCTACAACAACCGTTATACACATGAACTAGGAACCTCCTAGCATATTTACACCATAGAAATGGTGCCAATGACAATGTCACTAAGTAAAAAGGAACTACCACAGTAACAGAAACAGTAAAAACAATGTTGTACAATGAGTAAGAATACGGTGCGCAACAAGCGACCGCTTTGAGGAAGTAGCAGATAACAACACGGAGTATAAGTATGAAATGGCAGGAAGAAATATTCTTTCCTATCACATAAGTGACTTACTGTCAAGCGTTTACGCCTCTGCACTCTGTATGACTGAGTGTTTTGGTATTGCACTTGTGCAGCTAATGATCTAATGCGATGGCTAGGGATATGGAGAATGTAAACCGTAGTAAATCTTTCTTTCACCACAAACATGGCATAAGCCAGTTAAGCAAGCTTAGCAGCAGACCGTGCGGCCTAAGGCACAAATAGTGTAAATCACACTAACAATCACAAATGTGAATTCCAATGGAATAAAGGTGAAAGGAGACTAAAGGAAGTCACTAGGACCGATGCATAGAAATGCAAGGTCATACAAGTAAAAGACACTTGTACCGAACCAGAAGAACTGGTATAATTTGGAAGCTAGTGACGACAGAGGAAGCGCTACAGTTAAGTGGTGACTTAACCTCGCCCGACAAACGAATAATCGTGGAAGCACGAATGGCATGTGCAGTAGATTACCAGAGAGCTGGTTATAAATCTTAAACTCATTGAGTTCAAACACGGTAAAAGAATACCGCAATTGTTTAATAAACCTTATTCCCATAATAGACGGATAAAAGGTGATGTATAACACATTAAGGATAACACGAAGGGTAAGTAACCCGAGTTATCAGGGTCGCACAGCAGAAGCTAGTGGGCCCTAGCTAGGAGATAATATACCTGGTAAGTATAGTAGAATGGCTATTAATGCCTTGAAGCCTAATAGGCTAGAATCGAATTAATTATGAGTTAAATAAACTCATATAGGAATTCTTGGTGCAAAGACTAAACCATTGGTATGGTTAAGACCCCTTTGACCAGAGCATGTTGTATAGTATACCGTAGTGAAGCTAAACGCTTCAGATTGCCAAATTGATTAAACCAATGCTTAATAATAATAACAAATGGTAGATTATGTGGGCGTAATCCCTTTTAAGGGGGGTAGAGCGAGAACCGCTTAATGTAAGTTTTGTGAATAAAACACATAAACCGTAATGTGCATAGCACAAATGAGAATCAAATTGATGATTGGTACTATGTTAAATAAACATAAGTATTCATTCATATGGTAATTATGGTATTAGGCATGAGATATGCAAATACCATAGGACGAAAATACCCATTGTGTAACACCATGTAAGAGTATCAGTAAAAGAAAAAGCAATGAGTAGTGGACGGAGCTCCACAAGTATTGTAGCCTTTGAAGAAGTAGTACGAAATGAATGAGAATAGTAGATGAATGAAGTCTAGGGGTAGTGTATACTTGGGTAAACTATTGGAAGTGAATTGAGGACAACTAAACTCTACAAGTATGGTAATTCCTAGCTAGAATATTTGAAACAATGGAGAGTAAGGGACGGAAGTAGTGAAGGTTGATGAAATGAGCATTTAGGCATTGAACCACGGAGTAAAGCATTTGGGAAGTAGAGTGAGGATGATTGATGGACTGAATTCCATCCCTGGAGATGTATGAATGACTAGGAAGAGTAAAAATATAAAACATGAAAATAATCGAATTATTTGTTTGTTTGAAACTGATGTGGGAGGTCGAACTTGATCCTGATCAGATCAAGGGAAGCCGAACACAATTGGGGTGGAAAGATAATTCAACACTGGTGCTGATCACATCAGGGTCGAACGATTCTTGAAACTCCCCTTAAGTGGTCACAAGAATCACACATAGGATAGAAGTAACGAATATAAATTGGAACTTGGAGCTGGATGCTTTAGAAAGACTTCTAATTAGTAGTAGTGAAGGAATTTCCCTTAGTATGGAGAAAATGGTAGGAGCTTTTACCGGAGTAGATGGTAGGGTAGCATGTTGTATTATTCCAAGGGCAGCAGGACAGAGGAGTCCTGTGTCGAGATGACCTGAGTGCCTGCGGGATTGTATTGTGTATTGTATTGCTTTGGGGATAGCTTTGCACTGTATGTATGTATGAATTTTGTAAAGAGGAACCGGATGGTTGATAGTAATATGGATTGGAGTAAGTATTGTACATTGGAATGATAGGGAAAGGAGAAACCTTGAGTAACGAATTTGGGAATTGTAAGGAGGAAGAATGTGTACCACGGTATTAGACATGTAAGAACGAGTAAGCATTGTAAACTTATAACCTCGAGCAACTTTGAGGACAAAGTTCTTAAGGGGGGTAGATTGAAATACCCCGACCTTAAATATGGCGATTAAATTATCCTAATAGGTATTTAAGAGCCTAATAATGCTTAAGTAATATTAGTAAGGAAAAATAAATTTAAAAGAAATAAGAAACGCTTAAAAAGCGTAAAACGCTAAATAAGCGTTAAATAACCATAGGAGGTATGAAACATCGGTTAGCGTATTGTAAGGATTCTAAAGACTTAATTAAAGTCTAAACGAATATTAGGGAACAAATCCCGAAGAAAACGGATCCTTAAAATGGATTAAAAACACTAATGAACATTAAAGCGCGTTTTCGAGGTAACCGAGAAAACGCGTCTTTAAGCGGGTCAAATAGACTCGTAACCATTTTGGTCAACTAAATAGTCATTAATAAAAATTAGTGAAGCTTTAGAACCAATAAAATCAGTAAAACGAGAAATTAGTAAAAAACTGTCAAAAACGGGAAGTTGTGGGGTAGAAACACAAATAACCAAACTTATTGTGTCCAATAATGTAAATAGAATTTTAAAAACCCTTATGGGTCTGTGTGTGTCCGATTTGGACCTCCTCTCACACTCCCTCACACACTCCTCTCTTATACACAAACAAAATAATAAACAACCCCACTCACCTTTATTCTCTCTCTCCTCCCTATTCTCTCTTCTCTCACGTACCCACTCCCTCTCTTTTCTCTGATTCCCTTCTTCTTCCTCCTCCAGCGACAACAATGGAGAAATGAAAACACCCACACAAAACTCTACTTCTTTCCTCTTGTAACCCCCTTTAATCTCTTCCAAAAATTATAAAAAGTATACCATTGGAATCCTCTCATCAAGAGCTACATTCCGACCTTTTCAAAAATCGAAAACAACAACTTTCATCTCCATGGGTATGGAGCATTTGGAGTTTCAAGACCACCACTAGAACCACCTTCTTCTCCTTGTTCTTGTGAGGTAAAAATATTCTCAAAACTCCATCTTTTCTAGCCCTTGTGGGCAAAACAAAATTTACAAACTAAGCTCTTGTTACTCCTTGTGTTCTAGCCGATTTTGGCCTCATTGGTGGAGTTGGAATATTGTTCTTGAGCTATTCCAAGCATTACTCATACCCTTGGAAGGTAATATAATTTCTAAACCCTAAAACCTACATTAGAACTTATATAATGGTTAGGGTTAAATTGTGTATTAAAATGGTGTATTGAAAAGTGTATGTATATGGGCTGTAGTGTAAGATTGTTGAAGTAGTTAAAGCCGGTGTAAAGAGGAAGGAGGAAGAGAGGAGAAGCTTGGGAAATAACAAGGTAAAATATACTTGTCCTTGTGTAGTTTTGTATGTGTTTGTGTAACAGATGTTGGGAGTATAAAATGGTATTGTAAAATGGTAGTGTGGTGGTGGAGTAGTGTATAAGAGAATACAAATGTTTTGAAACCTTAAAAGACATTGGAAACTTGTCAAAACAGATTTGGGAATGAGAGGTTGAGTGCAGGAATTTAAGGTTGTTTAGTGTGGTATTTTGTATATGAGAATGGGTATATTGGTATTGGTTATGAACAGGTGGTATGCATCAATTATGTGAGTGAAACCATGTGGAGAATGTTAATAATATAGGGGAGACTATGTCAAATTTTATCTAGGAATTTGAGGACTTAAGTGTTCAAGATGAGAAAACAACCTAGGTAGTGACTAGGTGTATGTGGAGAGTATAATGGGAGCGTCTAGTAGCTTGTAACAGATTTGGGTATGATTTGTTAATGGGATGTAACTAGGAAGTGAATGGATGTATTTTGGATACTAGGAGTAGCGTTAGTTGAGGAAGTAATGGATGTTAGAAGTTGAGTGCAAAATCTGTAGCAAAATGCACAAAAATGCATTGGAGAAGTTAGGAAAAGATTAGTGTGTAAGAATTGGTAAAAAGAGTGTCGGACTTGGGTATAGATATCGTAGTTGCTTGGAAATGAATTGGAATGGTAAGATGACATTAGAACAAAGTGCAAATGCAAAAGAGGAGTGTAGGAATGCACAAGTGTGCAAAGTATAAAAAAGAGAATGGAAATTTGTAGAATTTGAACAAGAAGTTGAGTAGGTATTGGACCATGGATTTAAGGAGTTTTAGTGAGTGTTTAAGTGTGTTTAATTATGTACAAAACAAGTGGAAAGATTATGGAATGATTGGAGGTGGATTAAGGTTGATTTGGGGTTGAAAAATAATCCTAGTAGTAGTTTTTAGCAGGGTCCGGGACATAGGGTAAGTATCAAGTCCCGGACCGCACTTAAAATCAGTTCGAGAGTCATTCCAGCAGGTGGTCCAGGACCAAGTCCCGGACCAATAGATTAAAAATGGCCGAGAGTTACTTCAGTGTATGGTCCGGGACCTTGGGTTCGGACCAAGTCCCGGACCACCTATAAAAACTTGTAAAATGTGATTTTTAGGGTTCTAACCATGGGGCATTGATGGGTAATGGTTTTAGAAGTTGTTAAGGCCTTGTTTGGTGACCTTTAAAGGCCCTAAGAGGTGTGAGAAAGTATGAAGAGTGATTAAGAAAGTTGTAAGTATATGAACATTAAGTTAAACCGAAACAACGGGACAACGGGGTAAGTGCGGGAGTAGTAGTTATGTATGTGTTGTAATATCTAGTATTGACTGAACCATTTGGCATGTAGCCGGAGGTTCAAGAATAGGACTCGAGGAACAAGTAAGGACTAAGAGACAAGAAGGCACCCGGTAAAGTAAATTGCAGAAAAAGGTATGATTTCTTCATGCCCTGTATCCTAATCTGGTTACCCCGATTTGTGTGCTTATTTGACCACCTAAATAAGATAAAAGCATGAATCGGACTATATTGCACTTACTTGTGCTTGTTTACATTGTTTCCGATATTTGTCTTGAACAATAGTTTGTATAATTCATGAAATATATGAATGATGTTGAAGTGTAATTGTATCTTGTAGTGTACTTGTATATTGTATTGTATTTAGTATGGATGTGTATATGAATAATGTATTTGTGAATGTGGCTTGAGTGTTGACTTCTACTAAATTCCTAACTACCTAACTTCTAACTTAAGTGAGTAAATTGGAATGAGTAGAAGTCCGATATAGTTTCGGCCACGCGTGAGGATGAGGAGACACAAGAGGTTGGATCCGATTCCTGGTTCGTAGCCTGGTCCACGGCCCAAATCCCTTAAGTGGGTAGCATCCTGGATTAGTGAACCAAGTAAATCCCGGTGGTGGGACGGAGTAGTCCCCGGGCCGGAGGTCCCGCCGACTTAACTTGAGTAAGAGTAAGAAAGTAAGTATGTATGAGTATGAGTATGAGTATGTATGTGTATGTATGGAGTAAACGAGTAAAAGAGTAATCTCCACCCGATTAACCCGGGTGGACCAATGAAGCTAACAAGTATTGTATATTGTGTACGTAATGAGTTTGTGTATTCGGAAGAAGGTAAGTATGGATTGGATGGTATTTTTTATTCCTTGTATGTAATGACGTGGATGTGTGTATGCCTTGCGTAAGTATTGTTGTATTGTGTATAAGAGCATGTATGCATGTATGTTTGAATAAAAGGAACTGCATGTATTCGACCAAGTGGTCGGCGTACCCTCACTAGTACGCGGGGTATGCGGTTATCATGCGTAGCGAAAGCTGACCCCCTAGGGGGAACGTTTTTAGTGTGCAGGTACCCGAAGGGAACATGATCAAGGTAAGAGACCGGCGATGCACCCTAGTATCTAGGAAGTAAGTAGTTGTGAGGAAAGGGTAGTAAGTAATCTCTTAGTGAGTATGTATGAACTTGGAGGAGGTATTATAATTGTATAAGGATCCTAGTAAACTCTGTATGTAGATTAATTGTATTGTACTTGGAGTATTGTATTGAATGAAGATTGTAGTAGTATTTGGTAAATGGAGAATGTATTGTAGATTTGTGGTACTCGGGATTCCGGTCCATCAGACCGATGCCGTATGTAGAAGTAGTAGCCTTGTTAGTCACGTGGGTGACTAACGGCATTGTATCACCCATTGTATGTAAGTATATATCCGCTGCGTGTATCTGGTATGTAAGAAGATTGGACGGTAAGTATTGTATTAATGGTAGGGGTGTTACATTCTTGCCCAAATTTTAGTCAAGGCTATAAAAAGAGGTTTAGGATCAGATCTTGATAGATATAAAGTTTAGAAGATAGATTAAGCATAAGGAACATTAACTCTTGAGACTTACCTTTGGTTGAAGTCTACCTTGTTAAGAGCTAGTTTTGCCTTGCCATTTTTAGCCAGCTCTAAGAGGTTGATGAAGCTTTATTTAACATGAAAAGGATGAAGGTAATGAGCTATATAATGTAGATTTTTGGACCTATAAATAAAAGGCAAAGACTTGGAGTTTTAGAGCACTTTTCTTATCTTAACTTGGTTGAACTTTAGCTTGTTTCACCCCTTGTTTATTTCCAAATTTTGGGCTTCAAAATGTGTAGTTTTTGGCCCTAGATGAAGAGGAATATTAGTGGTTGTTGTTTGATGAAGAAATGAGGAAGGTTTAAAAGGAAAATCAAGTGTTTAGGTGGTAGCTTGCTAGAACACTTGTGTTCTTCCATGGAGTCAACAATGGAGAAAGCTAGAGGAAGAAGATGAACTTTTCAGCCAGAGAGAAGGGTGCAACTCGGCAGCCTTGGGGGAGAAATAGAGGATGAGTGTGTGAGTGTAAGAGAGTTTGTGAATTGTGTTCCCAAGGTAAGAAGACTTTTTATGACTTAGGAAGCTTCCTTCCTAAGAAGGAAATTGCTTTTTGATGACTTATTCCCTCTCTAGCAACCGACCCTTGTAGATATTTTAGGGGTATATTTGTCTCTTTATTGCTAATCATATTATAATGTCTTATAATATTATGAACTTATATATTGTACATTAGGACTTATTTCATGTGTTATATTGTAACCAACTTGATTACCTTGTCCTTAGCTGTATTTATTTGTGTGTTTGAGTTCATTGTGACTAGTTAAAGTATCTTCTTTGATTCACTCATGATAATTCTGCTTTTGATTCATGTAATGAGATGTTACATGTTACACCAACTTATTAGTTGAATTCTCCTTATAATCACTCCCACCTTACATTGGCGATCAACTTTACAATAGTCGCTAATGCATTGGCGATCAAGGTATTTGGTTGGTCGCTATTTTATTAGAGATTACGTATATAATTAGTCGTTAATGTACTAGTGACCATCAATATTTGGTTGGTCACAAATACTATTAGCGACAGACCTTTAGCGACCACTGGTGACGAACTCTACTATTGGTCGTTATTATCATTAACGATAAAAAATATCATCATTAATGACCAATATTGTTGATCGCTAAAAGTCTTTTTCCCAGTAGAGGCCTCTGGCTACAATCAGAGTACGTATGAGACGATGAAGTCGGACATTGAGTGAGATCTCCTTGAGAAGTTGGGTGATACTTATAGGGACCAGGTCCGTGCTGAGGAGCGGGATGCAATCCGTTAGGACCTGCGTAGTGATGAGATGACTATGATACAAGTACAGATCTCCCAAATGTTTCCCTCTTAGGATTCGTATGGTGCTCCAAGAGGTAGCACTAGTCTGTCAGGTGGATGGGGTTAGTGGCCAGGTGATGGCTCAGGTGATTTGAGCGGTGCAAACGATCAAATGAGGCGTATCGTCTGGAGGACGCACACAGTTAGGAGCGCGAACATAGGTAGATACATTGTTATGGATTTCTCACATTGAAATTTTATGTTGTGTCGAACACATTGATTCCCAGTTACACTGATTGTATGATATGCTGATTGTACGAATATTTAACTATTAGTTTGAATTTGGTTAGTAAAAAGAATTTTTTTTTTTCAACTATTGTGAGAAGATCAACATTACATGTGAGAATAAATACATTACTGGTGAAAATACATTACCGTTAAAAATACGGTCATATGAAAATAAATAAACGTGAATTCTTAGCTACATCTGTCTGTAGCTACAGATAGCTACAACTAGGATAGTTTTGTAATTTATGAAAGTGGAAATGGGACGGAAGGTGAGCATCCGAAGGTGAGCGTGTATGATTTCTTTTTTTTTTTTGCTTTTGGGTAAATATTTTTTTTCTTTTTATCACAACATCATAATTTAATTGTTGTAACTTTTAATATATAAGTTCAAAATGAAAAAAAAAGTTATATCATTGTTCACCTAAATTCAAGCTCTTCAAAACAAGACCAGGCATGGATATATTTTGATAATTAAAAAAAAAATTTACATGTATAGTGTACAGAACGTAAAAAAACTTGTACAGATGGTAATACAAACCTGTACAAAAGTTCATTAAAACATGCACATTCTCACGTAAAAACATGTACATCCACATGTAAAGACATGTACATCCTCGCATTAAAAATATATAGATGGTCACATAAACCTGTACGAATCATCAAATATGTACATCCTTAGATTAAAATTTGTACATATAATGGAGAAAACTTGTACAGATGGCCATACAAACATGTACAAATGTTCATTAAAGAACATGTACATTCTTACATTTGAACATGTACATCGTTACATTAAAACATGTACATCCGCACATTAAAATATGTACATACATCCTCATATTAAAATATCACGGTATACATGTAAAAATAATTTTTTTTAAAGTTGTCAAAATATATTCATGGCTAGTTTTGTTTTAAAGAGCTTGAATTTAGATAAGCAATGATATAATTTTTTTTCATTTTAGCCTTATATATTAAAAGTTACAATTATTTAAAATTTATGATAATAAAAGAAAAAATAAAATTTAAACAAAAAGAATAAAAAAAAACTCTTCCCTGTTACACGCCTAAACAGAAAAGAAAAAAACAGAGAATGCAGCGGATGTAGCGGATGTAGCTACATCCACGTGTAGCCAAGAACGGCTGATAAATAAATACTCCCTCCGTCCTGAATTGACCGTCCTGTTTACTATTTGGACATGTCGTTTGACTTCAATTTTTAACATATAAGATAAATTAATTTTGAAAATTTAAGTTTTGCATATGAATCCTTACATGATAAACTATATGTTACAAAAATTAGTTTTATAAAATTATTTTATCTTATATGCTTAATATTGAAGTGGAAAAACGTGCCATAAAGCAAACAGGACGGTCAATTCAGGACGGAGGGAGTATGATTTTAAAAACAAAACTTGGGGACGGATTAGCTACCGAAAGTTCGTTGCTGATATTAGAAAATAGAAAATCAAATATCCTTTGCAAATTAGTTACAGTTAGTTTTCGTCTATATTATGTCACTAATTAATTGGTTGGCAATGACCTCATGTTTAGCAACATATTAGCGATGGATTTGTCCATTGCTAATTCCGTTTTCTAGTAGTGAATTGAAATTATGTCATCAGCCCAAGAGCAAAATAAACCAAGAACTTGTGTGTGTGTGTTTTTTTTTTAGTTACGGTAGCAGGTAGGTTTTGACCCATGACCTTTGGTTCTAGGATATTACTCCTCTACCGACCAAGCCACGGGGTTTGGGTTCTTCTGTGTGTCCAAAATTAGGACTTGGATTTTTTTTTCTCCTTTCTCCTATGATTCGTTGTTCTACACTTAAGCTTATGTTGATTCTCATTTCTTCTCAATAAGTAGGTTTAGCTTAGTTGTGAGTGGTAAGGTAGCTCCCATGCAAGTTGCAACCCTAGTAATTTGTGTTGAAGATTGCCTAACTTGTCTTACAACAATCCATTTCCTCAATTAAATGGTTCTGGGCAAATTACAACAATCCATTTCATCAATTTTAATGGTACTGGGCAGATCTTGTTGATATATTTGATTTAAAATTACAAACTATAGTTGTATGGGTGTGGGTAAAGTAGAAATTAATGTCCAAGGCACAGCATTGTGACTCCTTAAACTCAAAATCTCTTCGTTACAATGGCACTGTGGTCTAAACCTAAACTATAACCTAATAATACCTGTTGGAAGCAGGCAAAGGAAACATACTCTAAACGGAACAACAAAACAATAATCTGCACCCTAATAACGAATTAATCAACTAAAGCACCTCCAATTTTCCCTCCCTCGTCCACCTCTCCACTTTTTCAATATTCTCCTTCTTCATCTTAATCAGATCCCTCAACTCCCTTTCCTCAAATGAAGGCGGCAACCGACAAGGGTCACCACCAGTCTCCACCATCGTCTCTATCTTAAACTTTTTCTCCAAATCTCCAGTTGCAGGACAAACCCATTTCTCTGAACAAAGTTCCACCGCCCCGTTAGGCACCGTTGGCTTGTAGGCTAGCAACTTTGCATACTCTGTAAGTAGATGAAACATGTAGTCATACACGGTTGACATCAGTATATCCTCTTGCACAAACCTGCTCCCTGTTTTCCCGATCTGTTGCGCCCGTTCAGGGCTGTGGTTCCCCCAATCAACTGCAAATTTAACAGACTCACATATCTTTTGAGGATTGATTGGCCAGAAGTGTTTTAGTGGGATTAGACTCCTTGTGAATATGTCGTAGAAGATTGGGTTTACAAGTAGTGTCATGGAGTCACATGCTAGGATGTATTTCTCGCTTACTGACCATGCTATTCCTTCCATGTAGATTTTGTACCTATGTTTGCATTGTTTTGACATGTCTGAGCTCTTGAATCCTTCTCGAATCTCCTTGTCCCAGTCCTGTTTAATTATAAGATGATTTTTATATAAATATTTTGAATCCTTTGATTATGTAATACACACATTAGTACTACTAGATGATTCAATTAATTAATTGTACATGTACGTACCCACCTGATGATGGATAACAGCGTTCCATTTCTTCCTGAGTTGCAATCATTGAGTATCTTTCTTTCTCCCATGTAGGTGTTACCTCTCCAGTAAGCAAATGGTTCTCTATCCGTCCAGTTCATCAACATATTCCCTTGTTCTAAATCTTTTTTCAAAGGCACCCAAGGCTTTATGTTGATCTCAGGCCTATTATATTATATTCATCGACAAAATGTCAGTTAATTATTGTACAGATAGTTTGCATATGAAGAAGAAGAAGATATCATAGAATGATGAACTTGACTTACCAACCCCAGAAAGACCAATCAGGGAAGACGATATCGTAGGTGTCATCAGACCCACAATAATGGAACAATGGCGGAGCTTTCTCCGCCACCTGAAACTCAGTTTTCTTAACGGACGGCACATCATTACACTGAAACATTAAATCCAAGTCAGGTATTTGACCAGGGTACATCTTCAAGAGCTGCAGGATACCCCAGAGGGTGAACACATCTCTGGTCTGGTAGCACTTGGCATACTGCTTGACGTAAGCCGTTCCATTCACGATAACCAGCCGAAAGCTTCTGAAAAGATCGGGTTTTTTTTCAGTGTCCTCCACCATCTCTCTTGTGATCCCGTTCTTCTTCCAAGGCTTCAAGTCCTCGTGGATCCAACGGAAGTAGTCGGGACACGTCGATTGGCTTTTTGGGTCTGGTTTTGATGGTGGGTAGTTGGATGGACAGGTAATGGTCATGTTAGTAGGGCAACTGATGGAATGAGGATCCACACGAGGATATAACTCATGATGATTTTGTTGTTGACTTATATTGATAACTTGGTTCATATCGGATGATGGTGATGGTGATGGTGCCGGTGAAGGATTCGATATATTGAATACTTGATTCTTCTCATCGGTAGGTGACGAATTTAACCTAGTATCATCACGAGACGACGGTGGATTTGAAACCGAATCATCCCGAGTGAATGAATCTTGGAATGTTTGATGTGTAGCTCGTAAGGGTGAGGTCTAATTAAATTTGACAATATGAAAAATATTACTAACCAATTAGGAATTGAATAAAAAAAATTATTTTGAACGTATACAGTAAAATTGAGATTAATTACTTACGAAATCGATGGTTTGAGAGAAGAGAAAGATGACAAAAAGGAGGATGAAGAGGCAGGAGGAAACCCAGGTGGCGGAAACCACCCATTTCGACTTTTCCGACGTCCCCATAGTTGATATCTTTATCTGGGTCGTCTAATTTGTTGCGACCCACACCGATTTGTCATCATTGTCACCGTTATTCACCTCCTTCGCTTGTTTGTCTTGGTTTTAATGCTAATTTTTTAGATGAGTATTACAAATGTGATGCCTCAAATCGTCAATTATTGTCATTACTTTCTAATCTAGAGAATTTTTTTTTTTTTGATAATTTGGGTTTTAAAAGCCATTTTATTAAAAGGATGGGAATAAAGGGTGGGCCTCATTAAAACCTCCCTAAGTAAAACCACATGGGAAAAAACTTAGGAAGGAAAAGAGTACCCTCCATCCAATTACAAGTCTAGAATCCACTAATAGTACAACCACACCAAGTATCCTTCACATTACATCTAGGGGCAACGCAAGAAACGGAGCACCAGACCCCAGTGAAAGAGAGCTTCCACTCTTACAAACAGTCCTTTAGGGAACACGAGCCGACAAACATAGCACAAGAAAGAGGGATATCCTTCCACCAACACTTGGTCCATTTCCACACACTCACCTTGAGTCGGGCCGCCACATTTTCAGCAATCAGGCCTTCACCTCTAAATATAACATTATTACGGTGTGTCCAAATATGATACACCCCATAACATAATGATGACCTCCAAACCCTCTTCGCCTTGCCGGAAGCGATTAGGCCAAACCAGTCCTGGTATATCTCTACTATGGATTCTTTAAAGGATACCCTGAACGTTCCACCATCGGAAGATGAGGTTCCACACCTCAAGGATACGTGGGCACAAAAATAACACATGCTCTAGCTTCTCCATGACTCTCTTGCACCAAGGACAAAGGCTATGGCCAATAGGGATGACACTTCTTTCAAACAGGAGCTCCCTCGTAGCTAACCTCCTGAGAATCGTGAACCAAAGGGTCATGCCCACTCTCGGCTCGCAGAGCCCCTTCCAAATATTCTTTAGGGCGTCTACCTCCTGGCTCTGGCAGTGTTCATCTGAGCTCTCATGGAGAGTGTGAGAGATCTCTTTAGAGACCGACCAATTTGGGTTCCCAGCCCACGAGCACTCATCTCTCTAGAGAATTAATTTATTGACATTATATTGTTCTCTGTAATAAACATCTACTATATATGGCGGGAGATTAAAACTGTTCGTAAAATACATATTTATACATTATGAAGAAGCAATTTTAAGCCTATGTTGATTGTTGTTTAGCTCTTATTTCCATAGGTTTCTGCCATCTATTGGATTTTGGCTATGACGGTTTGTTGTTTTCTTATCTTGTTTGTCTAGTTTGTTGATCTATCTTTCATCATCAAACCTTCTGAAGCTTGTTTAGTTTATAAGGCTAGTCGATTTTGGTATTATCCCGCTTTTCTTACAAACTTTATTGTCGCTAGTAGTCCTGCGTGTCTTATGACATTCAGAGGACCTTCATGTTCTTAGCTATGTTTTAATATATGAACGGTTTCAAAAAATCAATTCCACCCTATCTTGAGGCTTTGACATATTCATCTTAGGCGCAAACAAACCATCTCACATATCTTATATACCGTTGATGAAGATAGTCGAAAACATCATGTGACAAATTAATAACATTAATTCAGAATCGACAGACCACCCACAAAGGCACTCTTAGATCATGATTATTGGTGGTTCTTAAGGGTTCTTAGTTAAAAAAATAAAGTAAAAATATGAGGTGTAAATAAAAAAAAAAGAGAGAGAGATCGAAAAGGTAGAAGAAGAAAAGATTTTTTGGTTAGACTCATGGAATTAGCTAAGCATTTCATTCGAACAAATATAGAACCAGAATGGATGATTTTATGTCTATTGCCAGTTCTTCCTCCCGAATTGAGACCAATCATTCAGATCGATGGAGGCAAATTAATGAGCTCGGATATTAATGAACTCTATAGAAGGGTTATTTATCGGAACAATACTCTTACCGATCTATTAACAATAAGTAGGTCTACGTCGGGCGAATTAGTAATGTGTCAGGAGAAATTGGTCCAAGAAGCTGTAGATACACTTTTGGATAATGGAATCCGGGGACAACCAATGAGGGACGGTCATAATAAAGTTTACAAGTCATTTTCTGATGTAATTGAAGGTAAAGAGGGAAGGTTTCGGGAGACTCTTCTTGGCAAACGGGTCGAATATTCAAGGTTTTCGTCATTGTTGTGGGTCCTTCACTTTCATTACATCAATGTGGATGGCCTCGTGAAATTACAATAGAACTTTTTCAGACATTTGTAATTCGCGGTCTAATTAGACAAGATCTTGCTTCGAACATAGCAGTTGCTAAGAGTCAAATTCGGGAAAAAGAACCCATTGTATGGGAAATACTCGAGGAAGTTATGCGGGGGCATCCTGTATTGTTAAACCGAGCCCCTACTCTGCATAGATTAGGAATACAGGCATTTCAACCTATTAAAATACGACTTCAATACATCAAGCCAACCCTAATTTCTTTTAGTAAATTGATACCCATCAGAAAAAAAAATTCACTTGATACATGTACCTACCAATTCGACATAGATTCCAAGATATTTCATTTTCAAATGGGATGGAGAAGTTCGATTTTGCCACAGAAATTCTTAGATCAAAAAAAGAATTTCCAAAACTCCCTTAATCCTTCCTTCTTACTAGCTTTATCATCCCTGATTTCTTCTTGATTCATTTTCTAGTATAGATATTTCGTTTTTCTTGATTCTATCTTTCTTCTTTTTTTATTCAAAAGTGAGTTATATAAGAAAGAAAAAAAGAAAGAAAATCGAAACAACACTCCTAGTCGGTTGCAATTAAAACAATTCTATCCCTATTGTTACAAACATACAATTCATGGAGAGATAACAACATAGATCGAATGTTTGTGTATCACCTTTCAAAGGAACAGTACAAAAAGGCATCCATTAAACACATATTTACATTACATTTCGAATTAGAATTAAAAAAAAAAAAAATGTAGGTAATAAAATGGATAAACATATATATATAATATATGTTGAGTAGGTTATAATTAGAGTTTTGGTATAGATAATATCAAATTTCATTTTATTATATATAAATATACTTAGAACTATATATATATATATAACATATATGATAAGCGTAGTAAGTAAATATAAAAACAAAGAAACAAATTCATATTAAAGATAATAAAAAACCTAATCCTATTCATATTTCAAATTCATTTTATTTTCAATCCTATGGAAATAGGATTTTTGGTATAATTAGCATATTATAATATAAGGAATAAACTAAACAAACCATGGATAAATCCAAGCGATCCTTCCTTAAATCTAAGCGCTCCTTTGTAGACGTGTTCCCTCGATTGAATCGGAGGATCAAATTGATTATAGAAATATGAGTTTAATTAGTCGATTTATTAGTGAACAAGGAAAAATATTATCTAGGCGCATGAATAGATTGACCCTGAAACAAAAACGATTAATTACTATTGCTATAAAACAAGCTCGTATTTTATCTTTGTTATCCTTTCTTAATAAAGAAAAAAATTTGAAACAGCCAAGTCGAACACTAAAACTACGGGTTTTTGAGGTTTTTGAACAAAAAAATAGACTTATTCTTGATTGAATTGAATCAAAATTCCAATCCGAGCTGAAACCTATCGATGTGTTGTTCAAAAAATCCGAAAATCCGGATTTGATTGTTGTCTTGGAAGAAAAAATCGAAGAATAAAAATTTTTTTTGATGGGTTCGTCAATTTTGACAATTTTATTGTAACTCTTGTAATTGTGCTTTCTATTGTATTGTATTGGACTAGTTTGTATTCTATCTTCTCGGAGTTCCTTCTCCGGGAACTTTGTTTAAATCAATTCGGGCGATTCTTTCCAATCGTCTTTTTTCATGATCTCATCAAAAATACGATAAAGACAATTCCAATTTAATATAGCTATGTGTGCAAGTATTTTACGATGAAAAATCAACTACCTCTTGTACAGATCGTGTCTAAATTTACTATAACTATAGTATAGTTTTGTTTCAAAAATTACTGCGTTTAAACGAGTAATCCACAAACGATGAAATTAATCTTTTTCTTATCACTATCTCGATGAGAAGAAAACAAAGCTCTTATTTGCTGTTGAGCAATAATGCGAATACATTTTGAATGAGCCCCTCGAAAGCTTGATACAAACGAACACATTTTTGTTTGATGTCTCCAGGCTATATATATCCTCGTATAACTCTGGTCATTAAATAAATCAAGCTTTGATAAATAACTAATTGATTTTCTTTCTTTGAGTTATTCTTTTCTCCCTACCGAATACCAAAACATATTTTTCCAATGTATAAAAAGAAATTCCAATGGCTGCTAATTTTTTAAAAAAAGATGTAGTAAACAGAGATCAAGAAAAAAATAGTGGGTTTCTTCGTTTCTATGGTTTCTTCTTAAACGGTGAGGTCCTCTCTATACACTGGAGCCCCTTCACTACGAAATTATGTGTGTGTTTCAACACAAGAAATTCTCAATTTTCGACACATATTTGTGTCAAAAATTAGGAATCAACACAACATCAAAGTGTCGAGTTTGACACCGTTGAAAAAACATTGTCAACGCAAATAGTTAAGAATTTCTACAAAAAAATTGCGTCGAAAAGAATATTAAACTAACAGAAATTTGCGTCGTAAATGATATTTTCCACTCAAATGATATTATCGATATACGACACAATATTTGCGTCAAAAGTATACAATTTTCACAAAAAAAAAGACCGGAAAATGGGTGACATTTATTAGTTAAGTCTTCATCTGGAACACCAACAACTAATCATGGCCTAAGCTCCCTCGTTTGTACTCCAGTGCGGTGTGCCCTCCTCCCTACGCAATCAGTAGAAAAAGTATAGTAAACTAGCAGCAGTAAAACCGTTTACAACAATGGATCAGCAAGATATATATTATAATGACATAGATTAAAAATAGCAATTGGTTCACCACTAAAACAACAGCAAAACTACTTAAAAACAGCACTGGATCAGCAGCAGAATGACAGACATATGTATCATAATGACAGATTAAAAACAACAGTTGGTTCACCACTAAAACAGCAGCAAAACCACTTAAAAACAGCACTGGATCATAGCAGAATGACAGACATATATGTATCATAATGACAGATTAAACTCAAAGAGAAAGCTAAGAGACTAACTCAAAGAGATCTTGATAGCGAACTCCACATCGAACATGTATGCAGCGAAGTTATTCCCATTATAACTCCCATAAAATGTACCTTTTGAACCTTGCTGAAGGTAAATCCTTGAGCCGGTGTTCTGAACTATCACAATCTGCTCCAATCCCTGTTCCTCCTTTGATTTTCCACCTCGAGACTCTACTGCATAGTTAGAAGCTTTGCAGAAAGGGCATCTAACAAGGTTAAGAAGTAACTGAATCTTAACAATGAAGAAAAGACAAATAGTTCCTTCGAGAGGTTCTACATCATTAAATGTACATATACTGATAAAGGATAGTGAGCTGGTCGGCTTGAATGTCGATCCTTTATTTGCAGAAAACATTCTGTAGCAAAAAATTAATACAGATATTGAAGAAATTATTGTTTCTATATGACTTGAATGTTTACAAAG
>CM041777.1:151823511-152014612 GCA_023374045.1 Limonium bicolor | reverse complement strand
CATTTAACATGGTTATGTTGAAAATAACTTAATGTTTAAGATAAATCATAAAAGGATTATGATATAAAACTATATTAAACTATGATTTGGAAATTTATCTAAATAATCCTTAAGTTTCTTGGCATTAGATAATCCATAGGAAATACATTTATAACATTAATTACCAACACTTAGGATGTGAGTTTACAATTAAGTGAGGTATTTAGTAGTTAGAATTTATAGAAAGGTTATAAATAGGAATTTGATACTTAAACCTTTGAACCTTTTATTAGATAAAACTAAGTTACATACACTAGTAGGAAAACAGCCTATTTCTGCGGTTGTAAAGGGCCTATTTCTGCAAATAAATAGTTTGAATGTAATTCACAAATTAATCAAATTTAACGAAACAATTTATTAAGTTATGACAATTGTTGTATAATTTAAATAGCTCACCTCATTAGAGCCGCTGCTATCGCTGGCTTCTTGGCACTCGTACCAAGTGAGTCGAACTGTAAGACTCTCGGGTATTTCATGACCAAAACCAACAACGACCAATGACGACTGCTCACGTGATGAATAAAATTGAAATCATAACACGGATAACATAACTTATAAATAAAACGTAATAAGATATGGAAGTATGACTTACCCTTGATAATATGGCAGCATAATGTATGACTTGTCTGCACATTCAAATATTGTGTTCGTCACGTACCGCAAAAGACTTTCAGGATCCATTGACATAGTCACTTCACAGCAAGTATCAGGGCATAGGAATCCGAAGCTGTTAGTCTGATGATCTCGTATCGCCTTGGAATGCACATGCCTGCACCATAAAGACAACAACATCAGTGAACGGCGTTAAAGTACAAAAACTAATTCAAGTATTTCATTAATATAGGAAAAGGTATGAGATCGCTCACATGCTAGCTGACTTCAGAATCGACACATTTAACCAGTCTCTCTTGAATACATCAACGAAGTCGGACATATATATATCGAACGTATGAGTCCGTCCTTCGGGTTCGTGATGGTGAAAAAGACCCTGGCTATCCTCCACTTGGATCCTATCACTCTGAGGTGACGTCATCAACAAGGCCGAGTGCAGAAGTCTCATGTTCTGTGACAACCCCTCCAATATGTTCTTCTCTACTAAAGCAGGTCTCATCATGAAATTGGAGGATGCCCCCGTGAGAGCTGGTGTGGCAACACTTTTTCCTTTTCCTTTAGAAGTTTTTTTCGACTTGACATTTTCCTAATTTGTTGATTAATTAAGTTTAAGTGACTCACTCTAAACCATATACTAATTGAAATATCGGATAATTATAATTTTAGAGTAAGCGTTAATTGTGTTTACCTGGCCCGAGATTTTGACCCATGTACCCGGCCATTGGATTGTAGCTGTTTGAACAGAGCGAAGTATGTTTCTCTGTCCCAGAGGTACCGGTATAGCAACATCAGCATATTCTGTCACATAATCATCTACAAGCACCCGGACATACCCCTGCCGTAGTGGTTCACCGCCGACGGTGTCTGTACGAGATGAGGGAAACAATTTACCCCACGCCACCATAATATCCTCACCTCCCATCGGCATGAACAGCGTGCATAAACGGGTTCCTGAACATTAAGTAAAGAAGGGTTAAACGAACACAATCGAAGTAAATAGATGATAATAAATAATTTATTTTCTAAGTTAATGTGACTAAACCTTAATAGATGCATATGGATATGGATCTATCGACTGCACACTACTCTGCCGTACTGGTGTGCCCTCCTCCCTATCAGCTGATGGTGCATGGGCTGGTCTAGTCACCTCCTGACTACTGCACATCTGTGAGCGTATTTTTATCATCTCCTCTGCAACCAACTGCTGAACATTCTGCCTAAGCCTCTGCTCCATCTCAGCAGTAACCTTCAAATGTTCCTCATAGCTGATCATCCTTCCTTGTGAGCCTTTCCTAGACCCCGGATTGCCAAAAGCTTGGCGGATACCAACTTGTCCACCAAAACCAATAGCGCGACCAGGATGATCCACCTTTCCAAGAGCACGAGAAAGGGGATCATATTGTCTGTTCGGAGCCCAAGAACCCTCAGTAACTTGAGATGTAACTCTTCCTATAAAACACAAAATAACAAAATTCATTAATATACAGGTACACAAACAAATATTAAACTTATGTACCGAAATTAGATACCATTTGATTTATAATCTCTCTCGTGGCATCATCGTACTGAGGATTTTCCGGCGTCGAGTTTTTTGGCACTCGACTCAACTCCCACACCTTCATCCTTCTGTCGCTAGGAGCCACATCCTTGGAAGCAAGCCCTTTTGCTCCCACTCTGGTACGCGTTCGGCAATGCTTTTACCACCTAAGTGATGTGGGTATAGATTTTTCTTCGCATTTGCCTGCTGTTTTGCACGAACCGCCTACAAATACATATGTAACGTGTAAGATACAAATAAGCAAATAAAACTGCCAAAATGTATAAAAGACAGCGTTGAATATTAGCTCTACCTGGTACTCTGGCGTGTGACGATACTCCACAAACCGCGTCCACTGCTCCTCAGTGATGCCCTCGTACGCCTCCCAGGGTGGCAGTTCATCGCCTCTTTCTGCATCATCCGATTCAGGGTCTTGATACGCAGCACCATGAATGTACTTGTCAGAGGGTTTCCTATGGTCGCGGAACTGTCGCCCCATTTTTTTCAGTATATCCTCCTTAAGAGAAGGATCAATGCAGAAACGACTCTACATAAACAATTATTAGTCATTTAGTAACACAAGTAACGAGAAACTCTAAAAAAATCATAACATATTATAAAAAAATAACACACCTGAAGAAGCCCAAACATAGTGTCCTTCAATGATTGTGGCACTTGCTTCCAATTGTGATTTATGTCGCAGTAAGTCTTGACCAGGTGGCCAGCATATGCAGTATAATCATCTTCCAATTACCGTATGGCTGGTTGAACTCATTGAACTGCAAAGGCTTCGGGGGGGGCCTTTATTGCCTTCAGTGCACGGGTGGCACCTCTCTTCTTCACCTTCTGTCCGGAGGAGGAGGAAGCTGGTGGCTCTGTCACCTGCTGTGATGGACAAGCCTCATCCTCCGGTGGGTGAGTTGTCTTCCCCTTCTTTCCTCCTCGTGTGGCCCGTTTTGCTGGTTCTTCTGATGAGGATCAGCTTCTTCAATGGGCTGGTCCATAGGGTGATCAGCCACTGCAGTAAAGATAAGTTAGTCAAATTAATTGGATGAATTTATAATGTAAGACAAATGTTGAACAAGTCAAGAAAAATAGTAAACATAACATTACCATAAATACTTCTATGTTTTGGTGTTATCAACCCAAAAACCCTCGTCATGGTCTGATCGTGCATAAATCAAGTCGTTTTGAGTATCAACATTTAAATCCCGCAACCCCGTAGGAAACAATGTTGTTCCTTCAATCGTCTCATTCTCATCATCATCATCCTCATTTTCATTTTCAATCAGAACCGGTCTTCTACCTGGAAGAACAACAGACCATCTGGAGTCTTTTGGATCCTGAACATACCACACTTGGTCACAATCTTTTCCCATAACAAACTGATCATCCTTAAAACTGGCACGTGTGAGATCAACCAAGGTAAGACCTCCATCGTTTTGGATTCCACGTCGGTTGTCCACCCATTTGCACGGAACACTAAAAACGAATCAATATGGTAGTCTAGCTCCCAAATGTCCTCGATAACACCGTAATACCAACTGGAGCTCCTCACTGGTTGAGACTGGTTACCGATGTGGTACTCATTGAATGCCGCTTCTATTTTTACTCCACTGTTCTGGTTTATTGATTTAGCATCTTGGCGTGCAGTGTAATAAGTATACCCACTAATGTCATACCCCTCAAATGATACAATATTAGGTTCAGGTCCTATTGCCAAAAATCTGATTTCTTCATTGAGAACTTCTGAATTTGATGACGCTTTTTCAAAGACATAATATTTGAACCATTGGACAAACAGTCGGTTTTGTTCTTTCGTAAGCCAAAGATGGTTTCTGGTAGGATTTTGTTGTCTCAACTCATTCATATGAGTATCAAAGAAGGGTTCAACAGCCTCAAGGTGTTGTAACACAAACAGATGTGCTTGATGAATCAGTTGACTTGGTACTTGCACAATCTTTCTTCCAATGACACCTTTGCCTTTATATCTGCCGTAGTGTCTTGGTTTTGGGATACCGATTGATTCTGCTTCATTCAGATAATCAGTCACAAATTCTGTGACTTCCTCAGTCACCGTTGCTTCAATTATGCTCCCTTCTGGTCGATATCTATTCCTCATTCTACCCTTTAGAATACCCATGTATCGTTCAAAAGGGTACATGTAGCGTAAGTAGACCGGACCACAAAATTGGATCTCTCGAACAATGTGGACTATCAAGTGCACCATTATGTCAAAGAATGATGGTGGGAAATACATCTCTAATTGACATAATGTTACCACAATTTCACGTTGTAGATCATCGAGAGAGTTTACATCAATTACCTTGCAGCAGACAGCATTGAAGAAGAAACACAATCTGGTTAACGCATTTCTGACATCATTTGGCAATATCCCACGGATTGCTACTGGCAGAAGATGTAACATCAATACATGATAATCGTGAGATTTCATGCCTAACAGTTTCAAATCCTTCATTGATACAATATTCTTCCAGTTTGAAGAATATCCAGACGGTACTTTTACCGAGTGTAGACATTTACAGAAGCTGATCTTCTCATTCTTTGAAAGTGTGTAGCATGCAGGAGGTAGGTATATTCGTCTCTCATTCTCCTGTGGGTGTAACTTTTCTTATACCCATGGCTTGCATGTCTTTTCTCACTTTCAATCCGTCTTTCGTTTTGCCGGGTATGTTGAGCAAAGTCCCACTCACTGCCTCACCAACATTCTTTACGATGTGCATGAAATCCAAACAGTGTCTGACAGGCAGGTGACGCCAATACGGTAAATCCCAGAAGATAGAGCATTTTTTCCAAATGTTCTTTGCCGGTTTCGATGTGTTTCCAAAGACGTTCACAATGTCCTTAACCTTTGCATACACTTCCTCAGAGGTCAAAGGTAGACGGGCCACTCGAGTCTCGGCCTCACCATTGAACAGTTTCTTCTTCTTACGATAAGGGTGATCTTCAGGTAGAAAACGTCGATGACACATGTAAACATTCTTACCACAATTTTGTAAACGGTCCGAACATGTGTCATCCTCGCACACCGGACATGCAAATGTTCCTTTCACAGTGTATCCAGACAAGTTCCCGTATGCAGGGAAATCGTTGACCGTACAGAACAACAACGCCTTGAGCGTGAAATTTTCCCTTGCATAAGCATCATACACAACGGTTCCCTCATTCCACAGCAACTTCAAATCATCAATCAATGGGGCGAGGTATACATCAATATTATTACCTGGCTGCTTGGGGCCAGATATCAAAAGTGATAACATTATGTACCTGCGTTTCATACACAACCACGAAGGCAAATTGTAGATCACTAGTAAAACGGGCCAAGTACTGTGTTGACTGCTTAATGTGCCGTACGGGTTCATCCCGTCAGTACATAGCCCAAGCCTCAAATTCCTATCTTCACCTCCAAAATGTTCTTTGAACCGTCTATTGATGTTTCTCCACTGAGGTCCATCTGCTGGATGTCTTAATTTCTCATCACTCTTTCTACCCTCTGCGTGCCATCGTAAGTTCTTTGCATCTTTCGGATTCGCAAACAACCGTTTGAATCTGGGTATAATCGGCAAATACCACAGTAATTTAGCTGGAGGGCTTTTTTTTAACGGAGGAGTACTCACCATCTTTATGCTTATACCGGGACAACGGACATTTCGGGCAAGTGTCCAGATGTGTGTATTCACCCCTGTACCCATTGGACACACCCATTTCTTTGCCTCATAGGTGGTGGTAGGGAGACCATTCTCATCCGGTAGCATATCATGAATCAGCTCGAGGAATGCCGAGAAACCTTTGTCACACAATCCATATCTTCCCTTCAGGTTGAACAAATTCAATATAGCCGTCAATTTCGTGTACTTAGTGCACGTAGGATACAATGCCGTCTTGGATGCGTCCAACAACCTTTGATACTCATCCGGTCGATCGACAAAATTATTCTCAACGTTATCAAGCATCTCCATTTTGCTCATCATGATAAGTCGGTTCACTGTCATTGACTCCGGAAGCATTTGGGATCGGTTCCGACTCGACAAAATCAAATGTGTGGTCGGTTCTCATCCTCTCCCTTTCATTAATGTACGAGGACCCGACATTATGTTCAACACTTTCTCCGTGAAAAATCCATATCTTATAGTGTGGCATGAAACTGCGAGTCTTCAGATGGAATTCAATTTCCCCAATGTTTGAAAATTTCCTTAAGACACCACAGTCAACACAAGGACAAGGTATTTTCTCCGCCTTTGTCATGTCCTTGTGCTGCACTGCCGCTTTGCAGAACTCTTTCAACATGTGTGATAGTGATCCCCTCGATCACCGTACATCCAGTCACGCTCCATACTTTATTTGAAACACAAAACGGTACGATTAACGAAGCGTGACTGTATGCATATTAAATAAGCTAGCTACTCTAACTCTAAGGTTTCAACCTAAATTTTATACTAGCACCTATATTATCTGAATACATAATCTCAATGATCAAACAAAAAGCAAAGTTTAGTTGCTTACTTGTACACAGAAAAGGAAACTGCAACGGTGATGGAAGAAGGTGGAAAATAAGAGAGGTGGTTCACGGACTTAAATGTGGTGAGACCTGATAAAGACAAAATTTAGATATTGCTATACATATACACATACATCAAACAATATTAATTACAAAGAGATTTTGTTAAAAAAAATCAGTATGACCTTTGCATAATTTTATCTATCCCATGCTTATTATTAAGAATTCACCAATCATTCAACAACACAAATTTCCATCACAAATCAAACTAATACCAAATTTATTCATCAAACCAATTTCAATATTTGGTGGAAATACAAAGTATAAAAGAGAAAAAGATAAGTTAGATTATATTACCGGTTCTTCCACTCCGCTTTCAATATACCTTGCAATGAATGGGGAAATCCTAAGCACTTCTCAATAGATAGAATAGAAACTCATTAGTTTATGTATGTTAATTGTTCGTAATTAGGATTGCAAAAATATATATAATAAGCTAAAAAGATGAAGATGTAAGTTGAGTATATTACGGGTTCACAAATGAAGTGTATTCAGCCTCGTATGACTTCAATCTGGGGAGCCCATTTAGTGATTCCCCCCTACAAAGGCATAACCACACAAAATGAGTAAAAAAAACAATAATAAAACACAAAAATAAAACTATAAAATTAAATAATCGACTCGAGAAAAAATAAAAACCCAAATAAAATTGAAAAAAATATTAAAACTTATCAAGTAAATATATCCTAATTGAACGAAGAGAAAAGATAAATGAACTACATACTATTAAACTATACTGTTTTGTGAACATAAACAATGGCAAAAACCGAACCTTGGCAGGTGTTTGGAGAAACTGGAAAGGAGAGCCTATTATGATATTCAACAAAATGATGCTAAACAGCGAGAATGAGCCTAAAGATAAAGAAATAGCAATCAATTTTGGGATGAAATGGGCATATGAAGAAGGTTATAGGAATCTTGAAATTCAAGTGAAACATGAAGAAAATCAAAAAGCCTTGTTACAGGCGATCAACAAACTCGAGAGGGAAAAGGATTTCAATATCCAGCTGATAGCTCTCTTCTCTGTTTGATAATATAGTTATCCTCTCTGATGGCAATCTTTGTATTTTGGTAGCTAGGGCTTGTAATATGGATTCTATTTATGCTTAGTAAGAAGATCTATGACAGTTTTTCAAAAAACAAAACAAACATGACAATTTAATGAGTATTATCAGCAGCTCATTTGATATCATGCTTTATAGCTTGTAAGGAAACTTGGTTTATTTTTAATGAGATAGCGCATGACAGCGCAAATTACAACGTAGAACATTTGGAAACAGGCATAGTTGCATAGCTTTTTGAAGGAATGTAGATTTTAGAACACAATCCAGGTATAAATTTATGAGATCAAGCTTGATTATAAGGTTAGAGTGTTATTTTGGCCTTGAAAGAAGATTTTAATTGATTGAAGTAGCTGATATTGAAGAAACGGAGAAAACAAGTAGTGGCTGAATCGAACTAGAATTGAAACAAAATTGTAACATTAATCAGATTTTAGAGCAGCAAAAGATGTCCTAACTGTGCTTATTTTTGTGGAGTTAATCAGTAGTAAACTCAGGGTTAATGGTTATGCAAAGTTTAACTCGACCACGTCCCAATTTATTCATAAATAGAGAGAAAGATGAAGCATGAAGGCAAGTTTTGAAAAATGATAACCAGGAAAAATAGGACAAAACAGAATACTTAGAAGAAGATTGCTACAGCGACAGTAAAAATGAGGAAAGGATTTGAGTTAGAATCTGTTTCAAAATTGAGAGTGTTCTATGTCATTTTTCGAAGAGATCAACACGTGATTTACAAGATAGAAAATCAAAAATATGATTGTACAGAAATGCAGGCGAACTACAGGTTATATATTGTAAGCTGTCATATACCTTTGATTTAAGCACCAAATAAATGCAATTTCATGTAGAAAAATCCATATCATACGGCAACGGTAAACAAAGGCATCACTTAATAACAGTTTAGAGAAAATTCAACAGATTTGACCATACGTGTTTTTCCCTCCTAAGTGTAGCAGCAGAAACTATGCTAGACCAAGAATGCTTTGCTACCTAAGAAGGAGACAGACTTCAATGACAAGAGAAAAGTTTCTATAGCAGGTTTTGGTCATGCTAAATAGCGGTACTCATTGACCAGGGAATGTGATTATAAAAGTGACTTGATCATTTCTGAATAACAAGAGCATAACCAGACACACAATCTGGTTCTCAATAACAAAAAAAATTTCAACAGACTATGCAGTATGTAGCTTGCTTTTTCCAATCTTTGCTGCTGGTTACTTATAAACAAAAAACCAAGGTTTGGCTATAAAAATAAGCATACTATTGGTAACTATCAGAATTCAGTTCAGTAGTAGAAGCATTTCTTCATAAATTAGCGGTAAATTTTTGTAACTGAATACAGCTGGAGAAATATCCAAAATGAGCAAAAAACCACAATTATTCACTCAAACATTTTGTCGAGCACCTTGTGTGCACATATAATTTCACTTCTACAATACTACATATATACACAAATTTCATACACTCCACTAATTCATTCATCCACATTCACATTCAACCACAATTTCAGCAACAATCACAATAAATCCATAAATTATCAAAATCGATTTATACCTCTCTACTCGCTCAATTCGCCTGCTGCTGCTGCTGCTGGTTCTGTTCGACTTCGCCGGCAGAACGTCGGAGGTGACGACCAGGCGGCGAGGAAGGCGCGGCGGCGAGGACGAGGCAGCGGTGGAGGGAAAGGAAGGAGGTGAGTCGGAGTCGCTCTTCGGTCGCAGCAGCAGCGGAAGTCGAGAACGGTTGAAGCGTCGGGGTGAAATGAGAGAATTAGGGTAGGGGTTGTTATTAAAGGACCTATTTCGGTGGTTCTTATGTAAAAACCGCCGAAATAGGTCGTCGATATTTTTTAAAAAAAAGAGACCCTATTTCGGCGGTTCTTATGTAAAAACCTCCGAAATAGGTCTGTTTTATTTTTTCAAAAAATAGAAAAGACCTATTTCGGCGGTTTTACATAAGAACCGCCGAAATAGGGGTCTGACCATTTTCAGAAATAGGGGCGCAGAAAAAGACCATTTTTGTACTAGTGATAAGAGATTATATTGATTACCTTTTGACACTGGAAATATTAATTTGTCATTTGAATATAAGGTATGGGGATTTTTCAGAATAGATTATCTTATTAAATAATTTACAATTTCACTTATGAATGAGAATTTAATTCTTAGATAAATTTTACCTTATGTTAAGATATAATGCTTATCCTAAACATAATAAAGGGGATTAAGTTATTAAGTTTCCTTTGAAACTTTAGGTTTTGTAAACAACTTAAACGTATTTAAGACTTAAGTTTATTGAAGTTTAGTATAAAAGGATATACATAGTCAGTGGAGGAATGTTTGTAAAAATAAACATTTAGGGAATTAAATGTAAGCAAGGATACATAAAGGATTATCTTAAAACACATTATTATATAGTCAATGATAAAGCAATAATATACTTTCTGAATACTAAATGTAAGAGTTCGATAAATCTAAGCTAACTATAATATAGTTATTCAAGATGAGAAGCAATTTAACATCTTATGACAAGATTATTGGATGGTGTAATAAGAGTCATTCTGAACTAAAGATAAGATAATTGAGTTTAGTAGCTCAATTAAGTTATAATAAAATGCGTCTACAACACTATGATTCTAACATACAGAATGTAGATCTTAATTAAGTTGAGGGGAAAACTTAATCATAATGGATTATCTAGTAGATATTGGTAAAATACATAATCATTCCATTGTGAAATAATAGTATAGTATTCTAAGATAAACCTATCCATGGTCATAATACGATGTTTATTCTAATTAAGAATAAAAGTATTGAGCTTAAGAATGTTTTGAAATCCTAAGGTTATGAATAACATAAAACGCATTTATGACATAAGGGTCTCGAGAGTCTTGAATTGAGAATTAGGGTAAGTATGAGTAAAGTGGATAAGAGTGTAACAATTAACAAGGTTAAAAACAGACATTCCCTAGTCTTAAACCTTGAGTATACACATTCTAAGATAGGTCGAAGGGTATACAAACATTTAAGAAAGGGCTTACAAGTTAATCGAGATTTAGAAATAAGAGTGGGGAATTTATTTAAGTTAACGTAGGGTAAAGTTATTGATAATATACTGTCTTTAATATTCGTCAGAGTACTGTTGATTGTTTGCGAAGTTGACTAGAACTGCTGCAGCGTTGTCCAGGTACGATTTCTCGTACTCCAATACTCTTACTGACTGACCTATGAGACGTTTTCGAAAAAAGCTAACTGAGTTTAAAGGAATTTCAAAAGGAAATATTGTGTGGCTACTCAGCTTGATGTGACTAACTGAGCCTTGAATGTGAAACTTTAGTGGTTATGGGTTCCTTTTGTTGGTTGTATTAGACATTAACTGCCTAGTGTTTACGCTTCTGCACTCTGTAGGACTGAGTGTTTTGGTATTGCTGGTGTAGTTAGTGATCTAGTGGAAGTGTGGAAAAGGACAATCTGGTAATTCTTCCTTTGACTCTGGATATTGTTTCATCCATGAGCTGAGTCTTTTGTTGTGACGTGCGCACGTCTTCACCGATGACTGAGAACGGGTCGGTAACAGTAGGGGGCTGTATATCCCTCTTCCACAAGGACATTATATCAGACAGTAGGGGGATGTATATCCCCCGTCCACCAGGACAGTTATTTGACAGCAGGGGCTGTATATCCCTCGTTCATATGGACATTGTATACTGGCGGTGGGGGCCATCTCTCCCAATTGGTTTTATTCCACTCTTGAGTTTTGGTTTGGATATTTTCTTTCATTCCTAGTCCATGTGACTACTTGGGTCTTTTACTCCTAACTGGAATTGGTTCTAACTGAGCATTGGATTTCACTAACTTATGGTGTGGTTTTTGGATTGACTAACTTTACTTTCTATATTTATCTTTATCCTTAACTTGTTATCTTTGACTTGGTGATTTTCAATGCCTTGTTTTCCCTGTTTGATTTCAAGTTACTGCTTATTTTGAGAGTTATGTTTTATATATTGTTTTGGAGAATTGTACCAGTTCCATTCCAGGGAACTGACTCACCCCTCCAGGGTGGGCTGCTTGGTTTCATCTTGCAGGTACAAATTGTTTATAAGTGGCCACGAAGAGTATGGGTGATTGGGATGGGAATTAGGATTTGTGGAGAGTTGTTGTTTTGCTATTAAGGTAGTCATGTTATGTTTTCTCGAGTTCAGACTGTAACATTTGTAAGTAGTAATTGGTGAGGTTATGTACCGGGTGTTCGGAGCCCGATGATCTGTAATCGCCATTAGAGATTTTGTCCGCTGTATTTATTGTAATAGGGGCGTTACATCACTGCTTCCCCCTTTGCTATTAAGGTAGTCATGTATGTTTTCTCGAGTTCGACCTCCTCGATGGACTCTGGCTGCGAATTCTCCAGCGGAACCTGAAAGAATTTGAAAACCCTAGGAAGCCAGAAGGTTGTATCGTAGGGAGTGCCTCGGGGTTTCAATTGAGTGGGCCATGTGGTTAAGCATTAAAAAGGCCAAGTTTAGGGGATGATGATGGAGAATGCAGTACATAATTGATAGATCAAAGGAGTTAGCTGTTTGATTTACTTTCTTTTGGGAAATAATGTTTTTGATGACCAAAATATGAAGGAGTTGATGGAGAACTAAGAGGTCTGCCCTAGGAATCAGAGAACACACTTTTCTTTAGAGGAAGAAGCGATATATTTTTGTGGGTGGGGCTCCTGGGATATCTAGGTGGACTCCTTTGTCATAGAATTGTAAACCAGCATTGGGAATGCCAAGAATTTTAAACATCTATTGAGATCAAAGAATATTGCAATGGAATTGACAAAAGAGTGTGCTGACCCGTTTCTATTGACTAAGTTCTGATGGAAGTCGACAGACTCTTGCAAGAACCATTCAGAAACTTCAGAAAGGTGAGTCCATCCCTGAACCTCGAGCATACTAACAAGTTCTCCTAGGTGAGTGGAAAGGGCCCAAGAAAGGTCAAGATATTTACCCTTAACAAGGTTTTGATTGGAGGCGGGGTCTGAAATCATGTGCTGCTGTTGAAAGATGTCAATCTTTGCGGTGTGCCTTGACGCCTTTGGATTAGGTTTGTGAGAGCAGGTAGACGTGGCACCGGGGATGTGTCATGACTTGCCACTATAACTTGTCTCTTTGCTTGGATGGGGGAGGACTCGCTGGTCGCGAAGGAGAATGTAGGTGGTAACGCAGGAGGAGCCTTTTGTCTAGAGTAGAGGACTCTCTTAGGAGCAGGGAGTAGAGCTGTTGACTGACATTTTCTTGACTTGGGTTTTGGGGATACTAGTGGAGTTACGGTTTTGGATTTCTCAGGGGTAGGGTTTTCTTTTAAGAGGGATTAGAAGTTGGGAGTGTTGCTAGTTTAGGGAAGGTAGGGTTTGATGGAGTGTTGAAGGGCGGAGGTGATGGTGGATTGTTGAGGGGTGGGAGAGTTTGGATGGGGATAATGTCTTCAACGTCAGTTACTAGAACCACTGTTGCAGCGACAGATGGTGATGTTAGTTGCGGGGGTGATGGATGGCATTTTGGGTGGAGGAGATGGTGTTGCGGCCTTTGTTGGTGAGGATGGTAGTGAGGGTGAGGGTGTCTTAGTGGGGGTGGTGGAGGTGGTGGTTTGAGTGGTGGTTGTGGCTCTGGCCTGAAGAAATGCGTGAAGGCAGAGAGGGTCGTTGAAAATTTTGGTCGGGATCTTAATGCCATTGAAGTCGATATCAGCCATGGTGAGACGATTAGTTTAGTTGTGCGGGAAAAGATAGACTGAGGAGACTGGATATTGTGGTGTGCTTTATAGGCAGGGTAGGTTGTCAGAAGACACAGAGGTTTAGCGTGTGTCAGTAGGAGTGTGAGGCGCGCAAAAAAAGATTCACCGAGAATCAAGGGATGAGATTTCGGGGTTGGTTTGGATCACTGACATGTGCGAGAAATGTGCAGAGATAAAACACAAATAAATGCAAGCACAACACAATTCATAGAACCATTTACAGATACAGACTAACTCATTCTAACCAAAAATATTACCTTTCGACGACTGCGTCCAGGGGAAAGAAGATACAACCGTCTAGGTGGACGGAGTCATTCCAATTGCGGATCGAAGTGCTTCAAACCTTGCTGTAGGAAGTGGTTTAGTAAAAATATATGCTAGTTGATCTTCAGTGGGCATAAAAGTCAAGTTGGATTAGCTTTTTCTCAACACAATCCTTCAAGAAATGGAAATGAATTTCAATGTTTTGGTTTTAGAATTTTGGGCTGGGTTTTCGGAAATCTTGAGAGTACTTTTATTATCACAGAAAATTGGAATTTTGTCTTGGTTGATGTGGTAGTCTTGCAATTGTTGTTTCATCCAAAGGAGTTGTGAGCAACATGTTGCAGCATAGACATACTATGCCTCAGATGTGGAAAGTGCAATGGAGTTTTGCTTTTAGAGGACCATGAAACTAAGCAAAGACCGAGAAATTGTACATTACCTGAAGTACTCTTTCGATCATGGAGCGAACCAGCCCAATCAGAATCACTAAAACCGGATAAAGTAAAGGTAGGATAACGAGGGTACCATAGATGAAGTGTACTGGTGCCTTTGAGGTATCGAAAGATACGATTGACTGTCTTGAGATGAGACTGTTTTGGTGCTGCTTGAAAGCGGGCAAAGACAGACTGAGTGTAGAATGTCTGGTTGACTAGCAGTCAAGTAAAGGAGGGACCCTATCGTTTCTCTGTATTCTGTTGCATTGACACCGAACCCTTCGTCATCAAGATGGAGTTTAGCAGTTGTGTAGCTAGAAGTGGACATGCTCTTGACATTTGAAAGTTTGTACTTTCCAAGGAGTTCCTGGATGTACTTCTGTTGATGGATCTTGATCCCGTCTTTCTCCTGTTGAATTTGAAGTCCTAGGAAGAACCTAAGTTCGCCTAACTGATTCGTAGAAAACTCTTTCTTCACGAGGTTAGCAAAATGTTACTTGTAGACCCATAAATAATATCATCAACATAACTTGCACTAATTGCAAGTCATGTGATGAATGAAGTATGAATAATGTTTTGTCTACATTACCTTTAAAGAAACCATTTTGCAAGAGATATGAAGAGAGTATTTCATACTAGGCACGCGGAGCTTGTTTGAGTCCGTAAAGGGATTTACAAAGTTTGTAAACGTAGTCGGGTGGACGGAGTCAGTGAACCCTGCGGGTTGCTCAACATAGACTTCCCAATCAATATAGCCATAAAGAAAGGCTGCCTTGACATCCATTTGATATAATGTAAGACCTTTGAATGCAGCAAACACAATGAGCATACAGATTGCTTCAAGACGGGATACTGGTGCAAAGGTTTCATCATAGTCAGTCCCTTCTTGATTGTAACCTTGTACTACCAAACGAGCTTTGAATCTGTCTATTGATGCGTGGGTCGAGGAGCTAATTCCTAGACAGCATGTCGTTGAAGAGAATTAAGTTCCGCTGCATAGCAGTGACCAGTTGCTATCAAGCAAAGCTTCTTTGACATTTTTAGGTTTAGTGACTTAAAAGGAAGGCACCAAAGGCACATAGGTTTTGCATGGCTTGAAGAGAAGTTTGGACACCTGAACTTGGATCAGAAATAATGTTTTCAGGGGTGTGCGGATGCCTATTGGAATTTTGTGTGGAGTAGGAGAGGATGTGTCGTGCTTAGTAGAGTCAAATTGTCTTGAGGAATAAGTGGGTTAGAGGTATGGTCAGATTCAATGTCATCTATGGTACGACTGTCTTTTCCTGGGGTGTTTTCAGGTTAGGAGGATGGAGTGTCTTGAAGTCTGCTTATTGGGACGATGATGAAATGTGGATTAGTGAGATAGTTGTTAGGGGTGGATCAGTGAGATAGTCGTCAGGGGTGGATCAGTGAGATAGTCGTCAGGGGCAAAGTCAAGTGCATCAGAAGATGAGCCAACATTGTTTAACTCATCGAACTTGACATGTGGGTTTTCTTCTAAGCACCGAGTCCTTAAATTAATAACACGATAAGCTTTACTTTTAGAAGAGTACCCAAGAAATATACCTTCATCACTCTTGGGTGAAAACTTACCCAAGTTGTCCTTACCATTGTTATGTATATAACATTGACAACCAAAACGTCTAAGATCGATAAGATTTGGTTTGCGTTGTCGTAGAAGCTCATAGGGAGTCTTTTGAAGAAAGGGGTGGATCAAGGCACGATTTAGCACATAACATGCTGTATTAACTGCCTCTGCCCAGTAGGATGGAGCCAGTTGGCTGTCAATAAGCATGGTGCGTGCCATCTCGACCAAGGTCCTACTTTTACGTTCAACGACTACGTTCTGCTTAGGAGTTCTTATGGATGAGACTTGATGATTGACTCCTTTGTCCCTGCAAAATTCATCAAGGGCATGTTGCAAAATTCATTTCCCTGGTCAGTTCTTAGGATTTCAGTGTAAATGAGAATTTGTTGACCAAAACTTTATGAAGTTTAGTAAATTCAGTGAGGGTTTCATACTTAGCTGACAGAAAAATGACACAGTTCCAGCTAGAATAGTCATCGACTATGACCAAGATGTACCTCTTACCACTTCTAATTTGAGTGCGGATGGGACCAACAAGATCCATGTGAAACAATTCTAATGGAGAGTTAGTAGAGAGTTGACTTACTTTTAAAGGACGACCGAGTGTGTTTACCTTTTATACAGGCTTCGCAGACAGTCTGTGTCGGAGTTTGTGGTGGGCATACCAACAACTAGGTCCTTACTCTTGAGTTTATTCAACAGCCAGTGATTCACATGACTGAGTCTGGTGTGCCACAAAAGTTGATTCTTGGAGTGAATGTTTAGACAGACTTGGTCATCCGGGTTGATTGAGTTCAAGCACATCTTATAAAGATTTCCTTCTCTGCTGCTAACAAGAGTTTTATAGGGTAAAGAATGAATAAAAATAATAAAAGAATCCTACAACTCTACTACGGGTAGCAAAAATTCCCGGTCGGAATATAGTGTAAGTAAATTACGACCAAGAGTATCGAACCCTAGGGACTTAGTAGAAAATTAGTCCTAATCCTAGTAATTACCTAAATCTAATAAGTAGGGGGAAAATGATCATAAATTCAAATTGAAACAACTAACTAACAATCTATCTAAATGGAGCATTTACAGTGAACTATCCTTGACTCGGAACAATAATCCACATAAGAGCAAGTATGATCACTAAGTCAAATTGGCAAGTCTCAAATTAACCAACTTTGAACGTGTCGGATGACATGTCGGACATATGCTGCACGACACATTCAAGAACTTTGAATGCGCCGGACATTAGACACCCGACAATGAATCCGACAGGACCAAACGTTCAATATTGTTTTCCAGTTCGAATCTGAAACACCACTCACTATCTGTTCGAATCCAGCAAATTTTATGCCAATAAACGAACCAGAAAGTGGAGAATAAAATGGTTAATTCCAAATCCTAATTATTATCTTCTAATATTAAAGACAAAGGCAAGGATCGCTTAGAATTTCTCAACCTATTCTGCCTTTGTTTTGATGACAAAAGGAGAATTTGAAGTTAAGAGAATAAGTAGCGAACTCATTCCAATTGCACAACATTCAAAAATCTAAGTTGAAACTTGTAACTTTATTAAGTGATCAAAATTGTTTTACAAAGACAATCATTCCTAACCAAGAGATACAAGGAATCCTACTGCATCATCTACACATATGCAAGAGAAATACAAGAGAAGGGAATTGGTCTTAGCCTTAACCCGATGGCGATTTTTCGGCCTTCTTCTTGTGCACTGGTGAAAAAAAAAGTCTTATAACACAGGGCTTTTACCACGGCTACGACGTAAGCGTGTTATATAATATTATATAACACGGCAAGAATAGCCGTGTTATAAGATCCACCGTCCACAATCCCGTGAAAAATAAACAATAAAACGTCATCGTTTTGCTTTGTCTTATAACACGGCTACTGTAAGCCGTGTTATAAAACCCTATTTTATACCACGACTAGGTATCAGCCGTGTTATAAAACCCTATTTTATACCACGGCTATGCATCAGCTGTGTTATAAGATCAAAAAATTAAAATTTTCGGCGCTGAAAAATCGCGCTTAAAGAAAAAAAATTGTTTGAGTCTTATAACATGGCTAAGCATTCAGCCGTGTATAAAGTCCATAATTTATGAAGCTGAAAATCCCGCTTAAAAAATACAAATTTTTATATCTTATAACACGGCTATATATTCAGCCGTGTTATAAACACTAATGGAAAAAACTCTTATAACACAAGGCTTTATACACGGCTCATAACATAGCGTGTCATATATGTATATATCACGTCTGGCTTGATTTTATACCACGGCTATAATTTGTCGTGTTATAAGATCATCCAAAACGTTGTCGTTTCATTTGTATAATTTACTGTGCGCGATTTCTGCTGCACTTTATAACGGCTACGTTTAGCCGTGTTATAAGATCAATAAAACGATGTCGTTTCATTTGTATAATTTCCCGATTTCTGCTACACTTATAACACGCCTAGCTATAGCCGTGTTATAAAGTGGCTAAACATCTTCATTTTATTTATGCTAAGGAGTTTTATAAGACGGCTCATACTAGTCGTGTTATAAAGTCTTCCTAATTATCTTTCTTCTTCGACCAATTCACTCTCCTCTCGCTCTGTCCTTCCCGCTCTTAAAAAAAACTCGCGACGACTTCTTGCTGGAGATTCCACCACCTTGCCTCTTCGACCGCTAGATTCACCGTGGCCTCTTCGACGACCGTAATCCCCACACCACGCTCTGTCCTTCCCGTGCTGTTCCTCGCCTTCGTGCCTACCGAAGTTTCACCGGTTTTTTTCGACTCGACCGCGTCCGCCCTGCCGAAGTTTCACCAGCATTTTTTCGAGTCGACCGTCTCAACCCAGTTTGGCTCCCCTCAACCAGTCTGGCTCGCCTCACCCCAGTTCTGCTAGCATCAATGAAAGGTAAAACAGTTGAAGTCGATTCCAACTCACAAGTACCCCAAAACGATGAGTGAGACCGCCGTTTTTGATAATCGTCAAATTCGGGTAATATCAGCCTAATCTTTAACAAATGAAAATATTGGAGTGATTTGCTTGTTCAAGTTGAATTAATTGCAATTTATAAGCCCAAAGCCACTCCAATGGAGATTATGCCTTCTCCGCTGAGTAATTGTTGTATAATTGGATCTCGTACTCTTTATGGGGAAGAATTAGAGTCATGTGGAGAGATTCACTTATAACGTCCACTGACAAAGCAAAACTGAAGTGAACACTCGTCTGAATCGTAATTCTTTGAAAATCATACACTTTAGAAAGGCTCGGTTTTTACAGTCTCTTTTTTTCAAATTAGGCCGCTTAGCTGCTCTATTTAGTTGTTGATATGTTGCTTCTTATTTTCCTATGTGTCCTCCTTTTACTCATGCAGCAAAGATAACAAGTGCCCTTCTGTTGCTCTCATGTTTCAGATTGATTGGTGAAAATGCTACCTATCACAATGTAAGATTTTTAAATATCCCTTCATGCATTGTGATTTGTGATCCTTAGTGTTTCTTTCCTCTCTCTTGGTTAATATTGAACTGGCTGTGTAAGTCTGACTGCTCTCACTGATTGTATATGAAATGCAGATGGGTGGTTGTAAAGATAAGCCTGGAACTTGCACAAATATGAGAACTAATCTCTTTGGTTCATTCTGAGAATCAATCTCTTCTTTCCAGCAAACTTCTTTTTTACAAACAAGAACAAAGCAAGTCACAACCATATTAAAATTTATCTATTGAAGTATTTATTAGAAGAAGATTGAAGTATTTATTGGATGGTGCTTGCTCTGATTTTTGGAAGGTTTGTTATATTTTTGGCAATATTTGAGACAGTTGGAAGGCTGCGCCTGCATGACATGATTTCTGTAGTTATTATCTTCAACAACAGATCTGTTTGAATTTCCCACTAGTTATGATTGTTCTCTAGTACATATAATGAAGTAAAAAATAAAAATAGGAGGATCTATGATCATGTGGAATCATTTACAAGATTAGAATCAATCTCTTTGGTTCATTCTGAAATGGTATATAATAGTGGCTACAAACCGAAATGGTATATCCAACAGCTTGATTGCTTAAAATCTATTTCAGTATTCCTTTGCTTTATCTCAAGTTTCTATTCTATTGTATTGCATGTCACATCATTTGGTATCGCTGTTGTCCGAAATTGTCCAGATGTCTTTTTACAACAGCTCAAGTCAGATTGGGTTACAGTAACAAAAACAGTCCAGAAATTTATTTAAAGACATCTGACCACTACAGAAAAAAAGGTACGTGGGATGTTTTTTTTTCGTAACAGATGCATGCATAGTTAGAATGATTAAGAAATTAGCTCTTGATTAGTTAGGCTTTCTGTACACATCATTTGTCTAATTTTGATGATTTTTAAAGTAAATTGTCTGAACAATTACAATATGGCTGGTGGTACATTAAAGAGGATTCTTTGGCAAAATAGCTATAAAACTTCCTTATGAAATCAGAGTTAATTAAAAGCTTCATTCTGAGATTGATTGTAATTTTATTTCAAATACATTCCCTGATTTGGCCACTAAAATACGCATACGAGCAGCCAGATTCTGGGCAACTTTGATATAGTTTTATACCACTATCTTAAGCTACTTAATTCATTTATTATGCTGATACTCAAAAAGCTATATATATACCTCTTATCTGACTCTATTTTTATTTTTTGCTGTTCACTCTTCCAAAGTTGAGCATTATTGTTGCTGCTAAGCTGACTCTAACAGAGATACCCCTTGATTACCTAGTTATGCTCATTTTCACCTCTGTTAAAATTCCTGCAGTTTTGGCAATATCTTTCAGATTATATCATTTAGTTTCAGGTTTTATTACAAAAGAGGTTTGATTTTTTAAACATAACTAAACCCTGTTTGAGTCTTCCTTGACAAGAGTTTATGGTCAGATTTTGTCTTGCTCTGTGCACTATGACATTGGTAGCTTACCTCAGTCTGAATCGAGTTTTTGCTCCTTTCTGCTCAGTTCGTTAAAACCCAAAATCTCGCTGAATAAGCCCTTACAAAGTAGCAAAGCTAGGCAATTCTTTTGCTGCTATCAACATTTGAATTATGTAGTTTCGCGTATGTTTACAATCTTTTATGCTTTGTTGAACTCTGTTACAAAATATATGGTACAAAATCAGAATCTTACAATTCAAGTTGCTTTACCAACTCCATTTGTAAGTTCAATAGAGAATATGATTTCACTAAAAACCATGTTTAGTTCTTCAGATTTTAAAACATAAGGCATTTGGTAAATCATGATTTCAGCACATGTCATTGTCTTCTTTTTCACTTTCACCCACCTACCAAATTGCTAAAGTAAAATGCGTTATTCAAGTCCAAATCTGAAAAAGAGGTATGAATTTTATTAGGAGTTGCGTATGAATAATTTTACTCAATCTTTTTTCTATATTTCGGTTAAAGTATGCTTCTGATTTTCCTCCTGTCGTTAATGCTATTCTGGAACTCCCTTTAGCAGATAAATTTTTGTAAACGAATGTGTTGTTACACAACAATGTCTTGGTTTCTTCTTGCCTCTGTCCAAGTATGTTTTCCTAAGCATTATTCTGCAGCCAGAAGACTATTACACAGTAGTATCTTGGGTTCTTCTAGCCTCTGGTTGTTAGCAGATATAAAGGCATTCTAACAACTAAAACAAAGGCAAGATAAAGCTTAAAACAGATTATGAAAATAGCTCAAATAATACATATGTATACTGTATAACTATGACATTATTAGCATAAAACAACTGAGGCAAAAATGAGCAAAATTCATAATCTTAAACTACTGAAACAACTCAATATTTAAGCAGCAAAAGTCTGAAGCAAACAGAGCATGCATTCTTATTCTTAGCTGAATAACACATCATCATCGTTTTAAGAAGTCCAACAAAAAATGTTGTAAAGATGCTCATATTGTGACTTAAAACAGAAGCAAAGTTGAGCATTATTAGACACTACTTAATCATACATAACAAAGCTTAACCATAAATTCCACTATAATCATACCATTACACTTTTGTTGATAATGAAAGATTTGTCACAACAGTTCTTTAATTATGATCATTGTTTCATATTTGCTGCAGTTTTGCCCCCGATTGCTGCATTGTTTTTAATCTGTTGTCTCCTGTTCATGACTCCTTGCTTAATCTAATTGGAGATATTTGTCAATAATATATTTTGCATATCTATCCTAGTTTACTTACCACACCTTGAAGACTTTTGAAAAATGATCTCTTTTTTGTTTGTTTATATACATCGCTTCAATTGAAGATATTTGAAAGTATTGCTGACACCTTCTCCTTGAGGATTACTTGGACTTGTTTCTCATCAAATCGTGTTGCTCATGAATTGTTTCTTTCACCCACGGTATGTATGTAATTCATGCTTTACATTTCTCATGTATTAAGTTGTCATCTATTTTTGTCCTTGTTTGCTTTCACTGTTAATTCTTTCTTGTCCACCCTAGTCTTGGTGAATGCTTAAAATGTTTAATGTTTGTTAATTTTATATCCTTAGTTTAGAATGTAGACCTTGTAGTTGAACAAATTATAATATAATGGTTCAATAAGAACGAAAGGAGAAACTTTTATTTTAATTAAATTCTCTGATTTGGTCACTAAGACATGCTACTACTAAGTAAAGATGTACGAACAACCACTTCTAAGCAACTTTAATGTAATTTTATACTTCTGTTTTAAAGCTACTTAACTCATTTGTTTTGCTGACATTAAAATATATATATATATATACCTTGCATTTGATTTTACTTATGTTGTTTGTTCTTCCAAGATTGAGTATTATTGTTGCTGCTCGATTAAGCTGATTTTAACAGTTTTTTTCCACCTTCTAACCACACCATTTACATCTGTTTTACCGATATACAAACATTATATTTCAGCAATCAAAATCCTTGGATGATGCATAAAGTTAACGATAATTTTAAACTTTGTGAGCATAATTGGGTTTATTACAGCTTAAGAACAATATGATGTACACTTGACTGTAGTTTTGTAAAATCCGTTCTGTTATATTGCCCTACGCTAACGAAATATAAATTTGATTGGTTATCCTTTAAATCTTTTATCTAAATAATATACTGCTATTAATAAATAAAAAAATTTCTGCAGCTCCTTTATTAATGCTTAACTTACAAATGATATAGAGCCTATTCCACCTTAAAATTGGGAAGTACTTATACTGGGAAGTGTCTCTAAATTTTTCAACCATATGCACTACATGTTATTTTTATTAGTACTTATCTATAATTATATGAAATGTGTCCTTTTAATTTAATAGGTTCCTACGCAGTCAGATTACAACACATGTGGTTATTACATGTTGAAGTTTATGCATGATTTTTGTTCTAACCTTCTGGAGTTTGCAGATGCCAAAGCGGTATGTATTGTATCTTTCAAGTTGTTAGCATTTACTAAAGTGACTCATATTCTAACAATAAATTTTGTTTCTTTTCTGTAGGTGCATTAATATTTTGACAGCCAACCACGTACTTAAACAATTAGATTTTGTAAGAGAAGACTTGGCATTATTTTTACTTAAGCACTTGTAAGAATTGTATCCTCAGGTATGGTTTCTTTATTGTAACCTGTTAGTAGTGCGTTTAATTGGTTTGCTTTTGTTCATTAAGTGACTAATTGGAAAGTTTAGATTATTTTTGGTTATTCATAAGCCAGCCAATGCATCATTTTCTCATGTTTTCTTCAATAAAGAGGTTGTCTTACTATAAAGAAGATAATGAAACTTCATTCTCGTGCTCAGCAGCTTGCTTACGACTTTCCAAATTTAGACTAAGAAAAAAATTGAGCCTAAGAGTTTTCGTGATACAGTTAAAGCTATCCCATTTTCTCTATTGTGTATTTTGTTAGTTATTTTCTTCTTCTTTTTGCACCATTGTAGAGATAAATCTATGGAACTGCTGCTGCATCCCGCTGTAGAGATAAATCTATGGAGATGCCCTGGTCTTCTTTCTTTTCTTCCAGAACTGGTAATATACTTGAACTTATCTTCTTTCTATTCTTTGTGTGTTGGTAATTAGTGCGTTATATTAGTTTGCTAGGTTTTAATTTAGTTAATCTACCATGTTAACTCAAATGAAAATCTAACTATACTTTAGAAGGTAATACATGCTCATCTTTTAAATCTGGATTTTGCCTGGCTTTCATGCCCTGACTGTGCGTTGTTTCAGCTATGGATTATGGTTATGTTGCTTCAGCCGTTTGCCTTTTTCATAAGTCTATATATAGAGCATGTTCGAATCTGATTTTGCTTGGCTTCCTAACCATATTTATGTTCTGTTTATGAGCTGAAAACATGATATATTGCAAACTTTATTTGCTTATATTTTTACTGCTTTAATCATTCTTGATGCAGCAGCTTTAAGCCTCTGAATAATGCTTATCATTTATTGGTTTTGCTGCTGATTTAGTGCCTCATTTTGAGCACTGTACTTCTGCATTCTTAATCCATGCTACAGCAGTTTTAAACTCTCATTTTCCACTACACTTGGCTGAAAAAGTGCATAATTTGGTTGATTAATCAAGCTGATGTGAGTTGTTGTTTATGGACAGTTTTGGCCTGAATTTTACAACACATTAGTCATTAAATGTGTTTCGTATGAACTGTTCTAAGAGAGGAATATTATATGTTTTTGCAATCAGAAATAGCTCCTAAACTTGCATATATTTTTTTCATCTATGCTTCTGAATTGCTGCTGCTATTGTTTCATTAAACATAGATAGGATAGTTCAACTCGACAATGTTTATAAAAGCTTTCAATTGCTTTTGTAATGTGTCGTATACTGTTGTTATAGATTTGGAACTGCTTGTAAAATTCAATTGCTTTTTTGAAATGTTGAGGCCTTGATGACATTGTGTGGAAAGGCTTTGCTTTGTAATATGATGAGATATGTTATTTCTTTGAACATGTTGTGAATCTTGTATCTTTCAAGTTGGTAGCATTTAATAAAGTCTCTCGTATTCTAACAATAACTTTGTTTCTTTTCTGTAGTGCATCATTATTTTGACTACCAACCACATACCTATACCAAGAAGATTTTGTAAGAGAAGACTTGGCATTATTTTTACTTAAGCACTTGTAGGAATTGTATAATCTTTGGAATAGTATATAAGTGATGCTTTGTTGAGACTTTTGATATTGGAATGAGGTGTTGATATTGGAATGAGGTGTTGATATGTGGATGACATTTGAGTAGACTTTTTGTAAATGTGCATTTTGTTTGAGAATTATAAGGTATATGACCTCTACAGATGGTCTAGTTGTGATATGACATTGGGATGTCTTAAGTTTTTGTTATACAGGTTATGATCTGTCAAATGTGTGGAACAGAAGCAGAAACGAAAAATATTATTAAAAAAAACTGTAACTTTATAACACGATTAGCGTTAAGCGTGTTATAAAGCTTCGTAATGAAAGGGTTTTATAACACGGCTAACTTTTAGCCGTGGTATAAAATATGGTTATATAACACGACTATAGTACTAGCCGTGTTATATAACCATATTTTATACCACGGCTATAGGTCAGCCGTGTTATAAAACGCTTTGGTTTTGGCGGGTATAAGGATCTTTATAACACGGCTCAGGTAGTAGCCGTGTTATAAAACCGGATTATATAACACGGCTCCCCTACAGTCGTGTTATAAAACCTTATAGTTTCGGCGCGTAAAAGAAGCTTTATAACTCGGCTAGCCGTGTCATATACTCAACCTTATAACACGGCTTTTATCCATGTTATAAAGACTAAAGTGTATATGACGCTCGCATATAACACGCCTTTTAGCCGTGTTATAAGACCCCTTTTTAGCCGTGGTATAAAACATTTTTTCCACTAGTGGTGGATGACTTGCAAAACTTCCTTGGCTGCAAGGGAACTGATTTTATGGAGTATGGAGGCGTAATAATGGAATGAAAGTGAGGTGTGGAAGTGTAGACTCTCGGCCTATTTATAAGCCTCAAATTCTTCATGTGCCGGGAGTCATACCGGATCAGTTGTATCCGGCACCACGTGTTTTAACGGTCAATTAACCCACCAAATCCCAGTGAAACGATGCTTGTGCCGGACAGAAGACATCTGGCACCATACCCGGCATCAGTCAGTTGGGTAACGGTAATTAACTGCCATCTTTTGACGAATCGTAGTGACTTTTCACTTGATCCCGGCTAGGGAATACCCGGCACTGTGTTCAGAAATACCTCTGTTCTGCTCCATTTTGCTGCCGTGAGTAGTACATCCGGTATCATGCCAGACAATACTCGTCATTTGGTTAGAAATTCCTTCCTGACATGCAAAATAGTCCAAACATAAGTTTGAACTTATATAGTAGACTTTATATACAAGGTGATATAAAACTAATTATTTTAACCTTATTTTAACTAATAATCTTATAATTCTAACTACTAAATATGATAAGTCTGAGGCTTATCATCTGCGTCCAAAGGCTTTTAAAGACCGTGTACGCTCATCAAAAACTTTGCAATTGGAGAATGAGAAAAGTACCAAATTAAATCTATCACAAATTTGAGAATACTTAACAGACTATGTTGGAGACCAGTGACCAGATGGACTCCATCTACCTTAAACTTGAAGAGGTTACCTACAGATTCAATTCCCATGATTTCACCTTGGTTGTTGTTTCCAAAGGCGACCTTACCTCCTTTTTAGGATAAAAGTGAATTGAATTGAGTAGGATCTCTTGTCATATGACGAGAACATCCACTATCTAAATACCAGCAATCTTCATTCACCTTCACCTACAAAACAAGAGATCATTTGTTAGTTTTGGGAACCCAGATGTACTTGGGTTCCCTTTTTGAACCAGATTGTTTTAATTTTTCATGAGCTTCAAGAATTAATCTGACTCGTTTGAGGTTGAACAAAAATCTAGATTCAATTTATCACAGGCACTATCCTGATGTCCAAGGATTCCACAATAACCATAGATCTTGGTTGAAGGAAGGTTAACATATTTTTGTTGTCCTTTTCACCAAGAATAAAAATGTTCTTTTTATTGTTGGTGTTTGGGTTTATTTTTGGATTTGGACATATTTTTGGGGATATTGAATTTGCCTTTATGCCAATTGAGCTTGGATTGAGTGGATCCAACTCCAGATCGTAGATTGACAATCTCTTTGGAAATTTTGTCTACTTTCTTTCGAATATCATCACGATCTTGACTAGCTTCCTTGATCTTGGAGTTGGTCCACTCAGGCAATTCAAAGGGAGTGACCTGTTTGATGAAATTGACAAGTTTGAGAGATTGAGTATGCTCTTTTTCTTTTAGCTTTTGAGTTAGTTGTTTAACATATGAGTTTAAAGAAATGATTTTAGATTCAAAATTATTCAACTCATTCTGAAGAGAACAACATTTATCAGTGAAAACAGTGAGATCTCTTTTGAAAGAGTCAATCTGAGTGAGTGACTCTTCCTATTCCCTTTGGTTAGATTCAGTAAGACTCTTGGTTTTGTCGAGCTCCTTTTTAAGAGAGTCAACATGATGTCGAGAGTCTTGCAGATCTAATCTAAGTGAGAAAGAAATAGTCTTGTGTTCCCCAGCTTCATCTCTCAAAGCATACATAAGACCTTTTAAGACCTCGAGTTCCTCAGTTAACTCGGAGATTTTTCTTTGTTAAGATTAGCTTTAAGGGAGTTAGTCTCAGAAACCATTTTAGCAATCAACGTTAAGAAACCTTTTGGAGATATACAATAAATATCTCTCTCAAGATGAGAGTGGGTTACCTCGTTGTCAGGGATTATAGACTCAGTTGGATCTTGCGTCATGAGACAAATCATACCACTTGATTCTGCATCTTGATCATCATAGTCTGAGTCTCCCCAACCAACGGATGCCATCAGTGATATTCCTTGAGGTTTTCCAAACTGGTTTTGGAGGAGAGGACAGTCCTTCTTGAAATGGCCCGGCTTATTGTAATTTTAGGAAGTGACAGAGTAAAAGATTTTCTTAGAGGAGAGTTTGAGGACGACCGACTCTGTCGATTTGGCTGGCTACACATGAATTTTAGAAAATTCTTTACCAAGAAGACAAAGTTTTCCATAGTCTCAGCCTCACTTTATTCGACTATAATATCCACCAACTCAGCCTTTGCTTGTCTAATTTGATTATCAGCAATATAGGCACCTTCTTGACTGTGCTGAGTTGATTTAACCTGTAAATCTTGGTCATTTAAAGTAGTAGCTTGACCAGAAGAGGAAGAGGATGCATTACCACACTTCTTTCCGACGTTCTTCTTGTACTTATCTACAGACTGTAGATAAGAGCCAAAGTCCTGATAGCTCCATTTGGAAAGATATTTGCAAGCATTGGTGGAGATTATAGTTTATGTCCACTCTTCACTAAGACTGTCGAGTAGCTTGTCTAAGACACTCTCTCTATCCAGTAGGATATTAACTTCCTACGTAGTAGTTGTTAATAAATAAAAGTGATGAAGCACATCTTCTAGAGGCTCACCAGGTTTTTGTAGAAAGTTCTTATAGTTCATTCTCAGTTCTTGAGCCATACATTTCTTGAGTTCAGTGACTCCTTCGTGAGTTACTTGAAGAAGAGTCCAGATTTCATTTGCTGACTTGTAATGATTGACTCTTCTCTGTTCTAGGATGGACAAACATGTGTAGATGGCTCGAAATGCTTGTCGATTCAGGTCATACCTCTTGCGATCTACCGTATTCTATGTAGATTGACCTGGATTGACTACGAGATCTCCTCCAATGACTAACTCCTATAATTCAGATTTAACTGACTCTATGTGTTGCTCAATCTCATTTTTCCAATGGTCGGAATTGGTGGAAGTGAGTCTAGGATGCATGAAGTGCATCTTGTTGTTTTGATTTGCGAAGAGGTCTGCCATTTCTTCCCAAGTGAATGTTAGCTAAACAAGGCTCTGATACCATGTGTAGAATCGGACAGCTGACTCAAACCAACTCAAGGTGTGAGTCTATGAGATGGTTTGACTCAATTGAACTAAGTATTCGGAAGCACTGATGATGTGGAAACACTTAGTCGAACTAAGTACGTGAAGTAGTTATTCGAACTCAAAATGTGGAAGAACTTAAACAAACTAATTTAAAGTGGATTCGAAAGATGGAAAGACTTAAGTGAACTCAACAAAATACACAAAATAAGTTACTTTATTTCCTGGTTAAACAAAATAACTTACAATGCCCACTCAGTAGATGAGATTTACTTCACTGTTTTCACTTACTCACCCAATACAATCTCTGATCAGCTCAATGACAAGTGTAGTGAAACTAGGACCTGCCTAGAATAAGTCTATCTATACGCTCTAACTAACTTTGGTACATTTTCTCTCTCTAAAACATAATTTTGCTCTCTTACAACTTTTCTCAATGAAATCTTCTGAAAACGTGAGTTGTAGCTAATGATTACAGCCCTATTTATACAACTCTAAGCTAATTGTGGCAGGGAGTAGTTTCGCAATTTTCGGAACTAACTTAGTGAAGCGTGAACTGAGTTGAGTTACGCCAGTCTTCAGGCGAAACTTCGGGAGTGAATTGGGTGGTCTTTGTCCGTTGGAGCATTTTGGGAGTTGACAGCTTTGCTCCTTAAATGTCACAACGGCTCAAGGAAGTCTTTCTTGCTTCTTGGTTTGTACAAACTCGGTTGTGTTTTGCAGTGAGGGATTGACTCTGTTGTAGTGATTGACTATCTCAGCAACATCTTCATGTTCCAACAAATACGCTCATGTCTAGCGGCTCAGGCTCCAACCCAGATCGCTCAAGTGGCTGCGTAAGCTATTTATGAATGGTTTTGCCGATTTGGATCCAGTTCATCAGGGGCGGAAGCCAGGCAGTGACTCTGCTGCATTCTTTGCTCCAGTCCCGATAGTTACTCTTCGGCAAATGCAGCAATCTGGAGGAGCTACGTGGTCTGCAATGTTTTGTGCCTCTTTGTTATTCATGCAGGAAAGGAGTTAATGCAATGACAGGGTGGGCCTAGTAGGCCATAATTACTTGCACTATTTTTTAGGAATGGCATCTTTTGTTATATGTGTCTGCTTTTTTTTCTTTTTATTTGGTGTTGTTCTAGAGTGTGGAAGTTTAAGTCAACAAACATGCCGACAATAACAGATGGAATCCATGGTGGGATCCCTCAACTTTCCTGGTGGGGCCTTTCCCGAGACTATTATCCCCTATTTGCACTCCTCACGAAAGGATGCTTCCCCTTGCCTTGGGATAGACATTTGTCCTCTCGAAGAAACTAACCTCAGTTGCCTCCTATCGGATTAGCCGAAAAACCCATCCTGGCTATGGATCAGGAAAACCACTACATTTCCTTTATATACCGTTATCACATGGTAGATTGGTAACTTTGGAGTTCTTTTCAATGTCAATTATAAAGGTGTTTTCTGTTCTAATTACTAGAATATGGTACTCATATAATCAACATCAATAATTAATTAAATGATAGCCTATTTTCAAAAGTTGTATTATTATCTCACTTGAATGTTATATACATCATTCACATGAAGTTGTAGACAACAATCATTAATTGCCAAATACTTCTCTGTCCTGAATTGACCGTCTTGTTTACTATTTGGACACATCGTTTGATTTCAATATTTAACATATAAGATAAAATTGTAAAAATTTTAGGTTTTGCAAACGATTCTTTACATAATAAACTTATATATTACAAAATTAATTTTATAAAATTAACTTACCTTATATGCGTAATATTAAAGTGGAAAAAATATACCACAAAATAAACAAGACCATCAATTCCGGAGGGGACCACAACCCTATGACAGTCGGACAAAGCTTTGTGTTTTTTTTAAACAAACTGGAACCACTTTCATTCAACATAATCAAAAGAGTTTAATCTGCTTACAACCAACTTCAAATAAACTACGCAGATTACATCATTTCTCATCAAGCTACTAACCAATCAGACATATTAACAACTCTGATGCACCTTAAGAGAGTACAATTAGAGACAAAACAAGGCTCTTAACCAGCCACTTACTACTAATAAACTACTCTGGGCAACTAGCATGATCCTCCCTTCATTTCTGATACAAAAAGTGACATCTCTGCTGGACATGGACCAGCTATGCCTTGATGATGCATCTGCTCCTTCCTGAGCCGTCATTAACCACCAGCACCAAATTCTGTCACACAAAAAACTGAAATCTAGGATCATAAGTACAATACAATTTCTCCACTCGTTCGATTTTTCCGTTAGAATGAGACACAAGCTATGGCTACCCCTCATATTGAGAAGCTCCACAGCTATTGATCGTAGAATCAGTCTAACAATTTGCACACTAATGGTACTTGAGATCTTCCTAGCTTTGATCTTAACCCTGCACTTACTCCTTTTTTCCTGAATTTTCTTACGATAACTGTCTACCAGCCGATGCTTCCTTTTCTTCTTAAGACTACTCCACCCACAAGTTTTGAAGTTTCTACTACTCTTCCTTTTATGAATCATTAATCCAAACAGCCATATGAAGAATAACTCCCTAACCCGCTGAGACATCTCTCCTCTACCCAGATTAGACAGAATCCTCCTAACCCCAGTCATATACTTACTTGACCACTCCAACCTCCTGAAAACAAACTGCCCATGAAACTCAGTCTCAGATGAAGGACTGTTAGCCACTCTTTCCTGATAATTAGTCCAACATCCTTGAAGGGCTGCTAGGAGGAGACCACACCCCCAGCAGCAGAGATCAAGGGGGCTCATTGCTCCTGGCTGCCTTGCTTATTAGCAAGAGCAGCCTTGAACAAATCATCCTTACTACTGGTCGAATCTTGATCTATCCTAGCAATCTGTTTCTTACCCTTTTTCTGCTTTTTCTTGAAGGGGGATTTGGGTCCCTTGCTCCTTGTTCCTTCTTGATCTATTACACCATAATTAAAGATCTGTTTCCCCTCTCTTTGAATACTCATAGCAGCCTGAGGAAGCTGCTTACTCGGGAACCCTGGGGGAGGATCTAAACTATCAGCCTCTTCCATTAATTGGTTGATCGATTTATTAAGGTCCACATCCTCTTCGGTTATTGTCTTGCTTTTTTTCATCTTTGCTTCTTTAAATTTTTCAAAAGCCTCCTTCCAATCCTCCATCTGGTAAGCTGTCCTCTTTTTAAATGGCATAGCCATTTCTTTTCCTTTAGATAACAGACCCATGGGATCAAACTCCTGAGCAGAGATTTCTTTTTCCTTAACCTGTTTCTTTTTCAGGTTAATGATAATCTTCGAATGGGTTTTCCTTTGACCATCTTCTACCTTATTTTCAGAAGCTGGATTCTCCCTGGATGACCCGAGAACTTCTTGAAGAGCTTGGCAAATCAACCTATCTTTGCCCTTATCTCTACCACTTTGAGGATTATTTACTACCACCTGCTTACTAGCCTTGGGAGCATCAGCTATGCTACTGGTGTCGCTGAACAGAGAGGATTTTTCAACAGCAGCATGTAAAACCCCTAAAACCGGCCTAAGAGTTAAGGGTATTACACGCCGCGTATTACTACCAATAACGCAAGGCTCTAAAACATTCAAAAGCAATAAAGGCCCAAAACGGAGTTTACATAAACATTGTAACCAGAGTATTCAAATACAGCGGAAGCAAATACGAAATCCCAAATACACTAGTATAAAAAACATTTTATAACACGGTTGTTTTGCTAAATATAACACGGTTATGAGGGGTGTTATATACTGCGGAGGTATAAAGTTTCGGTTTTTATAACACGGTTCCGAACCGTGTTATAAAAGTGTTTTATAACACGGTTTTTTTTAAATAACCGTGTTATAAACTTGGTTAACACCGCAGAGAAATTGGAGGGAGATGACTTTTATAACACGGTTGGTTTAGCAAACCGTGTTATAAAATGCTTTACCCACCAAAATTTTGTTGTTTTATAACACCATTATTCATACGAACCGTGTTATAAAAGTGTTTTATAACACGGTTATTTAAAAAAACCGTGTTATAAACTTGGTTAACACCGCAGAGAATTTGAAGGGAGATGACGTTTATAAAACGGTTGGTTTAGCAAACCGTGTTATAAAATGCTTTACCCACCAAAATTTTGTTGTTTTATAACACCATTATGCATACGAACCGTGTTATAAAAATGATTTTTTGTTTTAAAAAAAAAATCAGTTTCACCCCATATTTACGGTCAACAATCAATCTCTGTCCAACACACATTGAATATGTGCGGCACACCAACTTGCAAACAGTTTCTGAATTAATTTGCCATATACACCTTGTTATATATATTGCACAAAATTCAACAACAATCCTAAAATTCCTTACAAACATGTAGGCCTTTACAAAAAGGAATCTACTATATAATTACATGAGTTCAAAAGTATCATAAAAGCACAAGAAGTGTGAATACAACAGTGTGTCAATTCTTCTCTTACAAGGTCGGCTTTCTTCATGATGTAGCTATTCGCAAATAATGAGAGAATTCATGCACCTAATATTTGAAACAAGTAGAAATATTAGAACAAGTATATTATAGTTAGAAGTGTTCAAGAAAGCAACTAGTATAATACAAAGTTTAAGTACATACGCGCTAAAGGTGCCCAATCAGAAGTTCTGTCAATTCTCTTCTCATAAGGTTGAGTTCCTTCATAGTGTATGTAAAGAAAACATTGTGAAAGAATCCATACACCTGAAATTTAAAATAATTGAGATATTTAAGAAGTGTTCAAGTGTAGTACGGTGCATCAGAGGATGAAGCAATGTGGTGATGGGGTATTAGCTTCGAATAGAAATATAGTGAATGCATTATTCAGGAGTGGAACATTTAACAACAGCTAATAATAACTTAATCATTATAACAATTAATGCATTTAATAGCGGAACTAATGGTCAATGTAACATCAGACAGATTTTCATACCATAACCTAATCATAATCAAGTGCTTATTATCGGTCAGGTTTCTTGATTTTATAACAGCTGAAAACATAAGCAAAATGCAGCTTGAATACTGCTGTGTACTAACTCTAAATTGTAGCAGCATAACTCTTACAAAGAAGCACTCAAACAGCAGCAGCAAGCAAGTGAAGTGTGAGCATAATTCAAAACAGATACACAAGGCTTAATTAAGCCCCACATAAGCAGGTTCAACCAGGCATATAATGTGGCTTAATCAGAAGCAGAACTGAAGCATAAACATAGTCAATGAAATGCTGAAATACACGCTTGAACAAACCTTAACATGGTTAGTGCGTTGACATTAAATTTGTAAGACCGATGATCACAGCAAGCTTAATATTACGGTTAGTCTCAAATAACTAGCGCTGAACATTGAAATATTTGGACTGAGTAACTACAGAAAAAGAAAACCAAGTCAATTTCATACATTTAGACAGAAATATAGAGACTACACCTTTAGCCTTTTTGCAAAATTATTGCAGTCTCTTGCCATTCCTTAAAAAGTGATAAAAATGATGACCACACAACCTAGGTATCTACTACTAGTATTATCAGGAACATAACGACCAGCCACAAGCTATAAACTGTGGAATATGGTTACCTCATGCTTAGATAATATTACTGGCAGGAAACCTAAATACTAAAGACAATTAATGGGCGTATAACTGCATACTGATAATCAATATACTAATACAGCTTATTTCACCATACACCCAGACTATAATTTCAACTACTATAAAAGAATAGTCAAGATCAAAACCTGACTGCGACGTCTTGAACCATTTAAACCATGCATCAAGGCGAACAGAGGCACGTTCTAGAAATGTTAAAATCTCAGCATTCTGCTTGTTTGAGAATTCACTCCTCATCATGCTGGATACCAGATCTGGGGCAATCAAACGAAAAGTTCTGTCAAAGGTATGTTATTGCATAAAATCCCTATCACAATAGAACCCCTATGTTGAGAAAAATAAATGGGGCATCATATAACCGTGGAGAATATTTACTTCTATGCATTAAACCCCACACCTGAGCAGCGCTTTTATTGAATAGAATTCACTCCTCATTTGAATCCTACCTAATTATATTAATGATACATAATAATAAAAATATATGAAATACTTAATAAAGTTAAAAAAAACTTAATTATCTCTAATGTTGATTAATACTCCTTTTATTGGTTCATACAATACCAGATTGAAGAAAAAAAAAGGAAAAGTCTTTCATGGAAGACGGCAACAAAAGTCTAAAATTTGATGGAACTGAAGATATGACTGACAAAAGAAGGAACTTGTTTTTAATGAAACAAGCGACAAATGTAACAAAAATGGGATATCCTATTCCTACATCACATTAAAAATAGAATAGAACCTTAACAAAATATGAGTTGAATAGTGGTAGAGATAAACAACTTTTTTTGTTTTTAACTTTAATTAAGTATTCCATTATGTATTATTAATCTAATACGATAGAATCTAATTCATTTATTAACTGTAAGTATTTTCTAAATCAAAAGGAAGTAAATGTGCACGATTATTTTATTTTTTAATTCTAATTGTGAACGTGTAGAAAACTAGTAGAATTCTAGAATGAATTATGTCTTCACGATTTATAAGAAGGTTTAAAAAATCAAACATTGTGAGTATCAATATCTTAACTATAAATGCAAACACTATAATGTAGTTTCATTCTAGATTAACACAAATATTCTTTTGAAGGGGAATTAAAGTGAACAGAAAAGCAATCATAGACATTTTACTCAGTAATCTACCGGGTGAAGTAGGAAAAAATAAGAAAAAGGCTAAAAGAATAAACATTTAGAAATAATAGTAGAGCCTAAAAGATCAAACATTGCAAACGGGAGGGAGTAAATGTTGCATCATTTAACACAAGTCAATGTCTACTTTCTATGCACTCCTTTTCCAAAATCCAACCTTACGCCATCCAAACAAAAAAAGATTCATAAAACTATATTTTAATGTCATACTGTCCGGACTGGATTAAAAATGCCAAAGAAAGAAAACAGGAACTATTGAAACTAACACTAAGCGTTGTTCTCATTGGATTATAGTGAATAGTGCATAAGATAACTGATCCTCTCACAAACCACAATCAGTTAGGAACAACCGATTAGATGATCAAAAGTACTTATTTTCACAAAATAGATAAATAGTCATCAATCACTTCTCAATTGTCGTCATTCAAGACACTAATCCAATAAGTACAAAGCCCCAATATAAAACAGTGAAGACATACCATGCAGAATGAGAAATAAAGTTGGAGGATTCGCGTTAGTTGGATGCTGGGCAACAAACTCCTCAGGAACTTTGCTGAAGACGACGAAAGATTGTTTTGAGTTTGTCCATCAATACAACTGGTCATTAGGAAGAACAGCTACGGGACATTTATGTTACCTTAAGGCTTCATCCCCTAATATTTGTTCACGTGGAATCCATCCATCTACATTCATTAGGTCCAACCAATGTCCTACTATGTCCAGGCTTATATTAATATCCCACCTCCTAATATAGAGGCAGAATGCACTGTAGTTAGATATATCGTAGAATAAGTGAATGAAGGTATGAGCATTGGCAAGAATTGAAAAGAATTCCATAAGCGAACCATATCAAAAGTTGATGGAACCCTTCATCCCATAAAAATCCTCTAGGAAAGTAAGATCGGCTAGGAACCGCTGTGTACAGCTCAGCAGGCCAGTATTGAATCAACTGTCAGCCACATAATAGAACTGTATGAATATGTTAGAACTCAAGAGATACGCGAGTCATATAAGACTTGGTTTTCATAAAAAAGCAAATCCACGGACAGGAATTAAGAAGAGAGCATGATAGTCCAACAAATATACAGAATCCAGCTTATCTGGTTAACTAGTAGATATAATGAAGAAATAGAAAGCAATAAAAAGCAGATGAAGCGCTCATTCCAATTAATAATTATAACCATCGGCATCCTAAACTCCATTTGCAGGCCAATAGTATATAATTTTTTTGCGAAAGAAGAAAACTGCAAATAAAGACAGCCTTGCAGTAAAGCAGTTGAAACTCATGCTAAACACCTCAAATTTCAAACTCATCTTTTTGCCTGCCTCATCATCACACAATTCAGGTAGAATGTTAGGCATGTTTTTTTCAATCATAAGTATTTCAACATTCAGAGAAATCATAGGAGCTTTTGTGAACTCACTTACACGTAAGGGCATAAGAAGGTTATTTTACTCGAACCACATCTGCAGGTGTACTCTTGATATGCGGCGAGGATTAGACAGAGTTCAACATACTCATAAACCAAAGTAAACAAGCAGATCAAGAAGATATGCAAGTTAACCCAGAAAATAGCAAGGATAAATTACTTGAAAGGGATTTCATTATGGCAGAAGTAAATTATATACAGCATTATATAACATGAATAGGTAGTTAGAAATTAATCTTTGAACTTACTTTTGATGATCTTGGAATAGAAATCTTTGACTGGCCATAAAAATAGCCGATACCACCAAGCATATTTCCAACAGCAGCCTTGCTAACAAGAAGGGCCTCAGAGGCAACCTGTATGCATATTTCGAAATCTTAGTTGCATCATTAGATCACTTAAACATAGGGGAGCATCTACAATGAATTTACCTTTTCACTAAGATTGAAGCATCTTTCAAATTTTCTATCAAATTCACTTTTCTTCTCTATCAGTTGTTGGCTGAGCGAGGCACCTGTATGATGACGGTATTCAATGTAAACCAGGGAAATAGTCAGTTGTTGACTTTCCAGTAACCCATGAAAGAACATAGCTGCTTAAATTGTATTGCATTTTCAGGCACAACACCATGACAAAAGCATTATCATTATCAAGATGCCATAGCACTTGCTAACCACTAAGCACTGGAAAAAGACAAACAAAGCCGGATACAAGGAGAAAACCTGTCAGTCTGTCGACACGATCTTCTGTTCCTATACTTTTCAAATTATTTGCAGACAGAAAAGCAACATCTGCTTCGAAAGGAATCTTGCCAATGATCTAAATAAACAAAAGAGCTACAAAATGGGTAAGAAGTCCTTTTCTTCTCTTTGTTGATTAACACAAGGATTTAAATACCCCAACATTAAATTATATCTCAAAATTTGGTACCTGGAAAACTAAAATGCTAGGAGCGTTGAAAGACGTATCTGGTAACTCTAGGCGACTAAATTTCCTAACCTTCAATGAAAAAATTAAAGAAAGTAATCATGGATGAAATAAATAGTAAAATCTGAACATCTAAAAGATTAAGAGAAATATCTGCAAGAAAAGACTTGCGCAAGTAATAATGTGCAAAAACCCGATGACCACATATAAAAAACAAAGACAAACCTGATCCGCAAGGGCCATCTGAACAAGATCAGATAAATTGTGAAAATGTGGAGTCTTGAATCCGGCATAGTGAACTTGCACATTGTGCTACAAAACATAAAACATTCTAGAAGATATTACAATCATGAATGCAGATGAACTTTTTTTTTCATTTTCTACATTGTCTAGCCAATCATAATCCCCTGATACAACTTTAAATCACATCCTCCGCCCATAACAAAAGAAAAATAAGCAAGAGAAACAACGTTGATTAGTACTTTTGAGCCTAGAAGTCGAGGCATAGGATGGTCCTTTCAAACAGCTTTATAGAGCGGTGAGCCACTGTCTAAAATAGAGAACATAGAAAGCTATACCCATCACGTGAGAGAATATCTTAAATGGAAACATACCGAAGATCTCAAGTGCAGCTGCCAGTCGCCAACATCAGCACGTGATCCAAATGCCAACAGAGAATCCATTTGATTGCCCCAACCTTCTGCACTTGAGTGAACGGTGTTGCCCTCTTCATCACCCACATAAAAGAAAAGATGGCCATTTCCATAAATTCCAGTGTTTTCACTTAAGCTGCAAGTTGCAGATGATTCAACATAGAGTAATTATCGAGTTTTGTAAAGAAATATCTAGGAGCTCAAACATCAATCACAAACAAAGTCCTCAATCATAATACATGCCAGAAGTAACATTGCCCATCTTTGACACTGATCCACATCAACCCAAGCATTTTACAATAGCAACACTTCCAGATGTGATAATAAATAACATGCGAGAATCATCCAAAACACAACACGGCGACAAAAGAGTATAATTTTTAAGGGGTTTCTCAGGAAAACTTAAGTTGCTTATTATTGGACTAATGTCAAACCAACATAATCACAGTCGAACTTGGTAAAGAAAAGGTAGTTAAACAATAAGTATCAAACATAATACTATATTAACTAAAAAAATTAACTAACTGAAAAACTAAGGAATACAATTATCACGTATTCAGGTCTTTTCATGATACTAACCGAGAGATTAAAACTAAACAAAGGAAATTCAAAATGAGCTATTGGTTTTCTTGCACATAAATCTAATGATTTGATGACTAACAAGATGAGAGAGTTAGCATGTTTACTTCTTGCTTTGTACATCAAGTCGCACAGACCAGTCTCCTCCGTAACCACTACTGGCACCCTTGGACTTCAAAAAGCTTGTCTCTAACAACAAATCTTGGTCAACTAGCAATTGTTGTCCATAATCTCTCCCATTATGGTTGCTCCATCCATATGTGCTTAGCCCATCAGAATCTTGGCAGACATGCCGAACAAAACAAGGTTGTAATATCAACAGCTAGTCATTACCACCAACTCACATAGTTGCAGAAATTTCTCCCTGCAGCAGCGATCAATAACAGAAGCAACAATTTTGTAATATTAACAGAGTCTTAGTTTGTGTCGAGCTTGACCATCTCCACGTTCAACCTTTCCAGATTCGGACTTGAGCACTAAGGTAGGTGTGAATACTAGAAGAGAATAGGGCAGTAAGACTGGGAACAAAACTAGTTTCGAATCTAAGAGGGAAATAAAAAAAATAGAAACCAGACCTTACCTCTATTACGGTCGGAACACAAGCAGAAATGAAGCTAGTTGTGTGTTCCTTGTTTGGCGTTGAACAGCAAGAGAAGGAGAAGGGCACAGACTTATGTTCCTTGCTCGACCATGGCGGAAACCGGAAAGGGAGAAGGAAGGCGCAGATCGCCAGACATGGTTCAAGGTAGAAGGAAGAGAGCGGCATGGTTTCTTCTCTGGATTAGGGTTGCAAATAAATGAAGAGGGGCATGAGGAAGGTGAAGAGAGGCGCAGAGCTCGTTCCTATCACCGGTTAGGGATGCAAATTACCGTGACTGAAGGGAAAGAAATAGCCGTGAGTTAATGAATACAAATTAAAGACAATATAACACGGTTGTTAAAGAAAACCGTGTTATAAAGATCGGTTTATAACACGGTTCGTCCGCACCGTGTTGTATTAAAGACACTTATAACACGGGTAACATACAACCGTGTTATAAAACCTCTTCTCCAGTACCACGATATTTATCACATATTATAACACGGTTAAATCATGCAACCGTGTTGTAAAACATTTTATAACACCATTACAACAAAACCGTGTTATAAAATGCGTGTTATATAATATTTTTTCTACTAGTGACATGTTCCAAACAGAAACAGAGGTCTAACAGAATAAGGCCCGAAGGCTACAAGTCTGAGTAAGCATAACAAATAATAAATGAGCTAATACATAAGCTAAGCTCCAGGAACTGAATAAGTGATCCTTGCTGATCAATCTGCAAAAATGTTAAAAGTAGGGGAATGAGCACACAACTATGCCCAGTAAGCAGCGACCGTCATCAGTAAGGTCGCTCAAAATAATTGAAATCAGAAGGAGGAGAAGATAAACGTTATATCCACAATTCTCAATACTCAAAGCTTTCAGAACAGAAACAGAGTGGAACTCAAGGGTTCCCAATTCAGAAACATTCAGAACTCTTAAACAGAAAGGGGACAAGACACAATGCACACACTCAGAAGGGTCGAAGACCCATAGACCCTACCAGGTCTCTCGGCAACGCAGAAATGACTCGAAAGAGCCAAAGGGTTCGTCAACCCCACAGAACAGAAAGGGAATGACCCACACTCAGAACGAATTCTACATGGTATACCACGGAATAGCTCGACCCAGCCATTCACGGCTCAGAAACAAAGTGTAATGTCCCAAAACAGAAGGATTGCTTAAACAGAAGCACAATTGCATTTAAATATGCCAAAAACTCTTAAATCAGTAGTACAGATCATAAGGAATCCAACACCGCAGACGGCACCCAAATCGGAGTTCAAACGAAGAAGTTATGCTGAAAACAGAGAGGTGTCCGAACTTTGTCCGAGCTTCGAAGCTCGGACACAAGCGTAGACGCAAAACAGAGACGGGAAAACACGCTGTCCGAACTTCGAAGCTTGGACCGAAGTTTGGACAGTTTTTTGGAAAAAAGACATGGTGAAGTCCGAGCTTCGAAGCTCGGTGATTTCAGAAAACGGGGTGTCCGACTTCAAAGTTCGGACTGAAGTTCGGACACGCCCAAAACCTCGAAAATCCAGAATTCAAAACGTGCTGTCCGAACTTCAAGTTAGGACAGAAGTTCGGACAGCACGAAAACGGCAGAATAGAAGCTTCGAAACAGAACATAAACATTACCAAAACTTCACCAATCTATGTCAAGTATTACCCACACCAAATCACATAAATACAGAGAAACCATGGGTTTTAACCATTCCAAAACGCAATAAAGCGCAAAGCAAACACACAAAATCAGATAACACTCTTGCATACCCCATGGCTGAACTTCCAAACCGAATCAAGCAACCACCTACCTCTTTTATCAGCAGAAACAACACGAACTGAGGCAGCAGGCACAATCCACGCAGAGCAACAATCCGGACAGATCAACCGCCACTGATTATCCAACCAATTGACACACAAATCAGAACTGAGATGAAGAACCCTAATTATCCAAACCCCAAAATCTGCAACACCAACCTGATTTCGGAAGTGAATAACTCCACAATCTGCAGCAGTTCCACAGCCCGCACAATCCCAACTCAACAGCAACGAAGCCTTCTGATTTAATCATGTACAACGGCTCAAAATTAGAAAACAGAGAGAGAAGAAAACCACCAACGCAGTCCCGGATTCTTGAATACAAACCTGAATCGATCAGAGAACCGCAGCAGCAAAACTCTCCAATTCGATTGTAGCAGCAGCCCTTCACGATCCTCACAAGAGAGACAGAGAGGAGAAAGAATGGAAGTCGATGTTCTGAACACACGATGGAACTAGTGGAGAAAACTGATCGTGATGTAAAACGATTAGAATAATAATAAATAAGGCTCCCTTTCCTTATTAATTAAAGAAAACAATTACCTTAATTGTTTTAAGCAATGACTTCCTTGCCCTCATCTATCAAAACAATACCGCCGAAGTCCCAACTGACAATCATAATGTAATCCATCTTAGATCATTATATAACCGGACATAATATAAGGTTGCAATTATACGGGTTATAACATCACCTCCCCCTTAAAAGAATTTCGTCCTCGAAATTGACTCACCTCACTGCTCGAAAAGGGAGGGAAACTTGGCGCGCAGCTCTTCCTCGAGCTCCCACATCGCTTCACTTTCTGACTGATCAGACCATTGAACCTTAACCATAGGCATGGTCTTACTATGGAGCTGACGAACATCTCTAGCCAGAATGCGGGTAGGCACCGCCTCGAAACTGAGGTCCTCCCTCAACTGAAGCTGACTGTAGTCGATCACATGAGACGGATCATGCAGATACTTTCTCAACATAGACACATGGAAGACGTTCACAGCTGACAAGGATGGAGGCAAGGGTAGACGGTAGGCCACAGGGCCAATCCTCTCTAGGATCTCAAACGGTCCAACGAACCGTGGGCTAAGCTTCCCACGCTTCCCAAGCCGAACCACGCCTCTGACCGGCGACACCCGCAGATAGACATGATCACCAACATCAAACTCAAGCGGCCTGCGCCTCTGATCTGCATAACACTTCTGTCTACTCTGAGCAACGAGCAACCGCTCCCGAATCACCCTGATCTTCTCTACTGCACCAGCTCGGGTCCAACCAACACCTTCTCCTTCAGGTCATCCCAACAGATGGGAGACCTGCACCTCCTACCATACAACGCTTCAAACGGAGCCATACCAATGCTCGCCTGAAAGCTGTTGTTGTAGGCGAACTCAATCAGAGTCACATGCTGCTCCCAGCTACCTCCAAAATCCAGGACACATGCGCGAAGCATGTCCTCCAGGACCTGATTGGTCCTCTCTGTCTGGCCATCCGACTGAGGATGGTAGGCTGAACTGAACGCTAAATTCATACCCAGGCCTTATGCAAACTACGCCAAAATCTCGAACAAAACGTGGGTCACGATCAGACACAATAGTATTAGGCACACCGTGAAGCCTCACTATCTCATCGAGATACAGACGAGCTAAACACTCCAAACTGAATGTCTTCTTCACCGGCAGAAATGAGCAGACTTCGTCAGACGATCAACTATCACCCATACGCATCACAACCCGAAGGAGTCCTGGGCAAACCCATGAAAAAATCCATCCCCACACTCTCCCACTTCCACTCAGGAATGGGAAGGGCTGAAGCAAACCCGCTGGCCTCTGGTGCTCAGCCTTAATCTACTGACAAGTCTGGCACTCAAAACAAACTCAGAGATGTCACGCTTCAACCCAGACCACCAGAACGACTCTCTGAGGTCTCGATACATCTTCACCCCTCCTGAGTGAACTGAATATGGCGCTCCATGAGCCTCCTGAAGGATCTCTCTACGCAGAACTACGTCGTCGGGCACACATACACGGCCTCTGAAACGCAGACACCCATCACTAGAGACACTGAAGTCTGAACTCTGTTCCGAAACAGCCCCTCTCTGATCCGACACAAAGCTAAATCTGACTCCTGACCAACTCTAATCCTGTCGACCAACGAAGACTGAACCTGAAGCGCTGCTATCACACTGGCACTAGCTGGTCTAACTACCCAAACGCCCATACGCTGAAGCTCTAAGGCGGACCTCTAACTCCTGTCAAACCACAAGCTACATCCGGAGCACCTCTCCGACTCAAAGCGTCTGCTACAACATTCGCTCTACCAGGGTGGTAGAGGATCTCCAAATCGTAGTCATGAAGTAGCTCCAACCACCTCCTCTGTCTTAAGTTCAGCTCCTTCTGAGTGAAAAAATACTTGAGACTCTTGTGGTCAGTGTAAACCTTACACGACGCTCCATACAGATAATGCCTCCAAATCTTCAGCGCGAAAACACGCTGCCAACTCCAGATCATGGGTAGGGTAGTTCTTCTCATAAGGCTTTAGCTGCCGAGATACCTACCACTACCTTACCCTGCTGCATCAAGACACATCCTAGTCCCTTATGGGACGCATCACAGAAGACCTCGAATCCCTCGGTCCCAGAAGGCAAGGTCAGAATCGGTGCTGTCGTCAGCCTCTTAATCTCTAAGAAGCTCTGCTCGCAAGCCTCGCTCCACTCATACTTTATCTCCTTCCTATAGACGGGTCAGCGGGGATACAATCTTAGAGAACCCCCAAACGAACTTCCTGTAATACCCAGCTAACCCAAGGAAGCTACGGATCTCTGCAACATTCGTGGGTCTCGCCCACTCCATCACAGCTCTAATCTTCTCAGGATCACTGAGATACCGTCCTTTGAGACCACATGTCCCAAGAAAACCACGCGATCAAGCGAAGTCACACTTCTTCAGCTTAGCATACAGCTCACGATCCTTCAACGTCTGCAAAACATCCTCAGATGCTCCTCATGCTCCTTTGCGCTCTTCGAGTACACCAAGATATCATCTATGAAGACCACTACAAACTGATCCAGATAGGGTTTGAAAACCCGCTCATCATATCCATGAAGACGAAGGAAGCATTAGTCAAACCAAACGGCATAACCAAGAACTCGTAATGACCATAACGAGTCCTAAAGGCTAAAGGCGACTTAGGCACATCCTCGGCCTTAATCCTCAACTGATGGTAGCCTGAACGAAGATCTATCTTCGAGAACACTGTGGCGCCCGCCAACTGGTCAAACAATCATCTATGCGCGGAAGGGGATAGCGGTTCTTGATGGTCTCCTTGTTCAGCTCTCTATAATCGATGCACAATCTGAAAGTCCCATCCTTCTTCTTCACAAACAACACTGGCGCTCCCCAAGGCGAAACGCTAGGGCGAATGAAGCCCTTATCTAGCAACTCCTGAAGCTGGACCTTCAGCTCCTTCAACTCCGCCGGACTCATACGATAAGGGGCCCTAGAGATGGGCTGAGTATTTGGCGCTAAATCGATGGTGAACTCCACCTCCCTTACTGGTGGCAGTCCGGGCACGTCATCCTGGAAAACCTCAGGGAACTCTCTGACGATCATGCTCTCCAAGCTAGATCCCTCACGCACCTCTGGCAGATAACACAAGAATCCCTGGCAGCCCTTCCTCAAGAAGCTGGCTGCCTGCATCGCTGACACGATCATAGGCGCACATGAACTGCTGCATTCCCAGAAAAGCAAAGCGAGTCCCGTCTGGCAGGTCGAATGTCACCCTCCTAGCTGCACAGTCTATATGGGCATGGTGCTCTGCTAGCCAGTCCATGCCCAGGATCACATCAAAAGGTCATCCGCATCGGGATGAGGTCAGCATAAAAGGTCTTGTCCCTAACTGCTATGGGACAAGCCTTACACACAGAATTCAACACACAAGGGGCAACCCCACCTAATGGACTACTCACACACAGGTCTACCTCACTAGGTGTAGCAGTCAGTCCAAGATCACCCACAAATCACAGCAGATAAAGGAGTGCGTAGCTCCAGAGTCAAACAGACAAAATACATCTGAGAATGGATCTGGAGGATACCTGAGGCGACGCGATCACCAGCTCGATCACGCTCCCTGCCATAGCATACACTCTGGGCCTGAGTCTGAGGCTTCTTCTGGTCGGACCTCGCCCCTGAATCTGAACCGTGCCTCTATCTCCTGAGCCTCTACCGGATGCCTGAGGGCACTGAGCATCCGATGCTCCATCGACCCGCACTTAAAGCAGGCACCAGTCTTCTTGTAGCACTCCCTACCAGGATGGGAGTGGCCACAAGACCCACACTTCGCCCCAGTTGACGAAGATGAAGAAGCTCCCCGACGATCTCCATAGGACTGCTTCTTCTGAGGAGCAGCCTCCTTCTTCTGAGGCTCTTCAGCACGCCTCTTCCCCTTGTGGTCCCTGCCAGCCTCTCTCGCCCCTGATGTCGGCCTCTACCAGCAGAGCGACATCTGCCACATCTCTGAAGGTCCGGTGACGAAGAGGTGTCACAGCGGACCTAATGTCAGGTCTCAGCCCGCTCTCGAACTTACGGGCCTTCCTATGCTCATCTGGCTCCGGAGCATACTTCGAAAGAGTCACAAATTTCCTTACATACTCCTCCACAGACATCTCTCTCCCCTGACGCAGCCGGTTGTACTCGTTGATTTTCTGGTCCTTGTAGACATCCGGATAGAACTGCTGTTGAACTCCAAGCAAACTGATCCCAGGTCCAAGGCTGGGGATGTCTACCCATCACCATGCGCCACCACTCTCCTTCGCCTCCCCCTTAAAGAGGAACGTGGCGAAGTCCACCTTCTGATCATCCTCTGACCCCATCACTCTGAGCAGGTCCTCGACCTCGGTAATCCAGTGGCTCGCCTCCTGAGGGTCACCACCGCGTCGAAGGAAGGCGCTTTAGCTTCATGAACTCCTGGAGCGCTCTGACTCGGCCTCCCACAACATTCGCCCCTGCTGGGCCTGCGCCACCAGCTCCCCCAGCAGCTGCAGTCATAGTCTGCATGAGCTGCGTCACAAACTGCTGTACTACTTCTGCAGCCTCTCCCTGAGGGGTCACTGGTGTTCTACGAGGAGGCATTCTGAATCACAAATCCAAACTTGTCAGAACTGACTCAGACTTCAGACTGGCACAACTGAATCTCACACAAGCAAACACCACAGACCCTAAAGAAAGCCAAACCTGGCTCTGATGCCACTAAATGTAACACCCCTAAAACCGCCTAAGAGTTAGGGTATTACACGCCGCTATTACTACCAATAACACAAGGCTCTAAAACATTCAAAGCAAAAGGCCCAAAACGGAGTTTACATAAACATGTAAACCAGAGTATTCAAATACAGCGAAGCAAATACGAAATCCTAAATACATGTTCTAAACAGAAACAGAGGTCTAACAAATAAGGCCCGAAGGCTACAAGTCTGAGTAGCATAACAAATAACAAATGAGCTAATACATAAGCTAAGCTCCAGGAACTGAATAAGTGATCCTTGCTGATCAATCTGCAAAAATGTTAAAGTAGGGGAATGAGCACACAACTATGCCCATAAGCAGCGACCGTCATCAGTAAGGTCGCTCAAAATAATTGAAATCAGAAGGAGAGAATAACGTTGTATCCACAATTCTCAATACTCAGAAGCTTTCAGAATAGAAACATAGTGGAACTCAAGGGTTCCCAATTCAGAAACAGTCAAACTCTTAAACGAAAGGGGACAAGACACATAACACCAGAAGGGTCGAGACCCATAGACCCTACCAGGTCTCTCGGCAACGCGAAAATGACTCGAAAGCCAAAGGGTTCGTCAACCCCACAGAACAGAAAGGGAATGACCCACTCAGAACGACGTCTACATGGTATACCACGGAATAGCTCGACCCAGCCATTCACGGCTCAGAACAAAGTGTAATGTCCCAAAACAAAGGATTGCTTAAACAGAAGCACAATTGCATTTAAATATGCCAAACACTCTTAAATCAGTAGTACAGATCATAAGGAATCCAACGCCGTAGACGGCACCCAAATCGGAGTTCAACGAAGAAGTTATGCTGAAAACAGCGAGGTGTCCGAACTTGTGTCCTAGCTTCGAAGCTCGGACACAAGCGTAGACGCAAAACAGAGACGGGAAAACACGCTGTCCGAACTTTGAAGCTTGGACCGAAGTTCGGACAGTTTTTCGGAAAAAAAGACGTGGTGAAGTCCGAGCTTCGAAGCTCGGTGATTTCAGAAAAACGGGGTGTCCGAACTTCAAAGTTCGACTGAAGTTCGGACAACGCCCAAAACTCAAAATCCAGAAGTTCAAAACATGCTGTCCGAACTTCAAAGTTAGGACAGAAGTTCGGACAGCACGAAAACAGCAGAACAAGCTTCGAACAGAACAGAAACATTACCAAAACTTCACCAATCTATGTCAAAGTATTACCCACACCAAATCAGATAAACACAGAGAAACCATGAGGTTTTAACCATTCCAAAACGCAATAAACCGCAAGAGAAACACACACAAATCAAATAACACTCTTGCAATACCCCATGGCTGAACTTCCAAACCGAATCAAGCAACCACATACCTCGTTTATCAGCAGAACAACAACGAACTGAGGCAGCAGGCACAATCCCGCGAGCAACAATCCGGACAGATCAACCGCCACTGATTATCCAACCAATTGACACAAAAATCAGAAACTGAGATGAAGAACCCTAGATTATCCAAACCCCAAAATGTGCAACACCAACCTGATTTCGGAAGTGAATAAACTCCACAATCTGCAGCAGTTCCACAGCCCGCACATCCCAACTCAACAGCAACGAAGTCTTCTGATTTAATCATGTACAACGGCTCAAAATCAGAAAACAGAGAGAGAAGAAAACCACCAACGCAGTCCCGATTCTTGAATACAACCTGAATCGATTAGAGAACCGCAGCAGCAAAACTCTCCAATTCGATTGTAGCAGCAGCAGCCTTCACGATCCTCGGCAAGAGAGAGAACAGGGAGAGAGAAGAGAATGGAAGTCGATGCTCTGAACGCACGATGGAACTAGTGGAGGAAAACTGATCGTGATGTAAACGATTAGAAGAATAATAATAAATAAGGCTCCCTTTCCTTATTAATTAAAGAAAACAATTACCTTAATTGTTTTAAGTAATGACTTCCTTGCCCTCATCTATCAAAACAATACCGCTGAAGTCCCAACTGACAATCATAATGTAATCCATCTTAGATCATTATATAAATCGGACATAATATAAGGTTGCAATTATACGGGTTATAACACAGCATACTTACTTTTCATCATCCCAGCTTTCTTATCTCCCGTGTTACTAATCGACCCATCTGAAATCTCTTTTTGAATAAGAAGCTCATTTCCTAGAATCTCAGATTACCACAAGCATGGTGAGAGAACTTCATCTTCCAGAATAGCAAGGGAACCAGAAAACTCAGATCGCATCCACGGCCCATACTTGTCTTGTCTACCAGGAGAATCATTAGAGAAAGGGCATTCTGAACTAACATGATTAATTCTCCCAACACTGAAGCATAGAAAAGGCCGATTATCATAGGACACCCTGCAACATCTATCTTTACAATCCACGTAAGCATTAACAATCTACACAACGGTTCTGAAATCTTAACTTCCACACACACCTTCAAAACCTTTGCAGCAAGGGGGTTTATCCGATCCGGACATGACACAAAATTACCAATTTTATTCCCCAGACAAGTAGCTGCTATTTTAGTATAAAAAGAGATAGGCAGATTGTGTATAGAAGCCCAGAGTTTAATGACATTAGGATCATGTTCCTCAATAGAAAGCATCGGGTTTAGGGGAGCCACCACCAACAATCTGTTTTGAAAGTGCCACGGTCCATGGCTCAGCACATACTTAGCATCTGATTCTTTAGCAAATTCAAAAGTAAAACGATTAAACTCTCTATCGTTTACCGTGAATGAGGCCTTAGGCTTCCAAATGAGGTTGAGAAACTTATGCAGGGCTTTGCCGTTGATGCGTTTGGGATGCCACAGCCGACCAAAAACAGCTTTGTTCATCTCTGTTGGTCGATTGCCTTCCAACAAAGCATCTCCATCGGCTTTTTCCGCTTCTGCTGGGTGGAGGCGAAGAAGCTTGCACCTGTCTGCAAGGAGATCCATGACGAGAAGACTCGCACCAGCAAGAGTGACCCAGATCCCAGCACAGGAGTAGTAAAAGGAGAGCGAGAATCGGAACCCAGTCTCAACACACCAGAACCCCGCCCGAACTAAGAATTGGAAAATCGATAAACCCTCTTCTCCACCAGGGTCAAATTGGGAATGGAAATGTCGTAATTGAAGCAAGTAGGTAAGGAATAAAGTAATTAGATGGAACTGGAACTATAATCGGTGGTTGGAATTCTCAGAAACCAGTACGGGAACCATTAGGGTATTAGCAAAAAGATTGACGTGATGGAAAATGGGGCTGCAATAGTACCTTGCTACTCCTAGCTTCCTCTTCCAGACCTTAACGCATACTGAAAGAAGAGGCTCTTGAGGACGGGAGTTAATACTGATGGGATTGAAGGAGTAGCTAGTGTTGTACTTGCTAGAGCTTCACTCACCCTTAAGCCTTATTGCCCCTTAGAGACAAAAGGAATAGTCACTCCTCTTACAGGACATAAAAAATCTTCCAATCGCCAGGAAATCGCCTTCCATATCGCGAGACTCTCTGGGGAAAACAGAGCTGGTGCTGGCCAATCGACAAAACTTTGTGTTGATAACGTACATTTTTTTATTTTTACAGCCTCGTATACATTTGTAAGTAAAGTAGCCTGATCGTAGATGGATAGATTTTAAGAATTATTAGCTAGACCACTTCATTAAGTGGTAAATAGCTCCCTCCGTGCCCATCGCTAATTTGATAATTGATCATTATTTGGTTAAAAAATTGATTCATTATTTTGTTAAAAAAATTGATTCATTATTTTTAAAAAAAATTGATTCATTATTTTTTTAAAAAAATTGATTCATTATTTTTTAAAAAAATTGATTCATTATTTTTTAAAAAAAATTGATTCATTATAGTTCATTTCGTGAACAACCCACAAAATACTTCTAACCCTTGCTCTATTCTTATTCATGGCCAACAACTCCACGATTGGCCACCCAACCCAAGTAAATGCGCCGTGGAATGGTGGCTCCGCCTGTCCACAAGGATGTGGACCCCATAACTACCGGTTGGATTTCTGATATATCTGAAAACTATGATGCCTCGATCGATTGATGCAGGGTGATAAGTGACCGGATGGTTGCTCTAGATGTAGGGAAGCAATTCGATTGCAAATCAGGAGAGACCTCTGAAAAGAGCGGTAACTGAGTATTAAGATACAGTATCTGCCGGTGGTCCATAATATGAACGCCGGTGGACCTAAATTTAGAGAGCAGATGCATACGACTACAGTACTATTTACTGGTCAGGGGTGGCGGAAGCAGCAGAGACTTTCTGTCGAGGAGGCGGTGCACTCAAGCAATCATAGTTATCTGCACACAATTTTTAACAAAAATTTAATAGGTACAAATGATATAATATGATGTGAAAAGTTTAAACACTAGTTGATAGATAGGAGTCCTACATGTTAGATGTCCAAGGATATGAAGAGTGTAATGCAAAATCTTTTCAAGCCGACCAAAATCCCAGGGATGCTCTGCTTTTGTTGCACCTTTGATATCAGCTACTATAGGACGAAATCTTTTGCTTGATTACCATGTACACTTGGCATCTAGAAAGGTATAGACACCAGTGGCAATGGTTGTCCGTCGAACGAAGTCTATAGGTCTCTTCCTCTTGCAGTAACGAGATATCAAGAAGATGTAGTTGTGAAAGCTTGACCTATTGGTGGGATTCCCAGCTAGTCCGATATAGTCCACCCAAACCCTGTGAGAGACCCTACAAAGAAAAATAGGTGATCACTTGTATTTAGAGCATGCTTACATAGCAAGTGTCTGTTAGCTAGACAATGCTCATTTTTAAGTTCATCATGTGTTAGGCCTACTTTAAGAGTAACCCATATTATAATTTTGCTTTAGGGATCGACCAAGTTCTCCAACAAATATTAAACTAAGTAATGGGGGGGTGGGTAGGTGACATCATTGTAGAAGGCACTACACGAGGGTGGGGAGGTGAAAAGTGAAATTTAGGTAGTTTATATGAGGTGTCAAATTGTCATGCGGGTGAATAAGTTTGTTTGTCATTCCACTGGGACTGGAGTCTATTATTGACTGATTCCGAGAAAACCCAACCAAATCTACATAAATCTGAAATTGAGAAAACTCTAAGCAATTATCAAAATCATATGTTGACAAGCGCAGACAAGAGCCATATATACTCAATAGCAACTTTCATTAAGAACAGAACGAAATAAGCTACAAACAGTTCAAAAATCAACAATGAAAATTTAGGGATTTTGGGGTAAAATTCTCATCCCTAGGTACAAAGAGACTATTCCTTCATTAGAGCACAAATAGTAAAGAGGGACGAGGAAGAACTAGCCATGGGAGAGGTAAAAGAAAGAGCTCAATGCTCAATTGCTTCAATGATGGGGAAGTTTCTCCACTTCTTTTAGCTCCAAAAGCTCTCTTTCCTCCTTTTTTTCTCTTCTATTCTAGGCCCTCAAACGTTTAGGAAAGTGTAATGCCAAGTCTTGGCATTTAGAGCACACGTTTTGGGCATATTTTCCTTCTGACCGACCCATTGGGGTGGTCCCGAGGGTTAAACGTCTTTGGGAGAAGAAAGCATGTGTGCAACTTAAGCCTTACCGACTCACTGGGTCTGTCCAATGTTAAATTGACATTTTGACCAGATTAAGTCAGGCCACCATCTTGTGAGTCGGTCAAAAGGCAAACTCAAATTTTGGCCGGAACTTAAGCCCGCCGACCCACTGGGTCGGTCCTGTGGGAAGGTCGGTCTTCATATTATTTTTTCGCTCTATCTTCTTTGTTTTAGCTCCAATTTTAGTTTTGTTTGTTCCCATGCACTCCTCTCTTTGTCTACCTTGCTCGTTGATAAGTTAGCATTATGTTTAACAAAAACTGTGTAAGGACACCAATAAAACATAAAACTAAAGGAACTTAGCTAAAGTGAAGAAATGAGCATGATAAACATTGATAAATCACATATAACAAATACTTAATGCATGCTCATTTATACACTTATCAGGATGGTAGGAAAGAATGACAAACATGGCCTCAGGGGTAGAACCGCATTGGTTGATCCACCAATCTCTAGCATAGAGAATAGATTTCTAAGCCCAAGGGTCACCCCTTTTGAGGTAGTGGCCCAAATGTTATCCCCCACGTAACACTATGAATCTGTTGGATCCATAGTCTCTCAGAGTTATTGACGATAGGTGATATGGTTTTAAACAAGAAGCACATAATCCATTATGGATATCCTTAAGACTAAACCCCCATACTCTTGTTTGCAGATAGAGCTCTAAGCCACCGGGGTAGTGGGTTACTATTGGCATCCCTAGACCATAGAAAGTAGTGAAAGCTTTTGATAATTCTTTTGATAACATTATTTGGAATGGAAACATAAAAAGCCCAAAACCGATTATACCATAAAGGGTGCTTTTAATTAAAGAAAGTTGACCCATGAAAGAGACGTTCTTAGCACCCGACGAAATGAGGTTATTGTGGATGATTTCAATCAAGGGATTAAAATTAGAGGTTCTAGGCTTCCTAGTGAATATGGGAAAGCCAAGGTGCTGAAAAGGTTAGGAGCCTCTATTAAAACCCGTGGTATGGAGGATCGTGGCAGCAATTGAGGAGCGAACTCCACCAAGGAAGATGTCATATTTGAAGGGGTTAAGCTTAGACCTGACCCATCATCAAAATATTGACTTTGTGGAGCATGAGGGAGATAGACTCTTGGTATACTCTATGGAACATGAGGGGCATAATTGGGAAGAAGAGATAGATAGGCACAGAGCTTTACAAGCTGGGTGAAAGTGGAAATTTGGGGCGAGGTGGAACTAATCAAGGATGTGGGAGAGCATGTCCATGACCACGACAAAAAGATATGGAGATCTAGGGCCTTCTTGACATGGCCCCCGCTCACCTTTAAAAACACAGAAGGGGAGCCATTAATGTTAATCGAGAACGAGGTAGTAGTGACACACTTCATAGTTCATTAACAAATGTTGGAGGAAAGTTTAGATAAAGAGGGTATCACACAGGAATGTCCAATCGACCGTGTTAATAGCCTTTCAAATGTCCATATTCATCATGCAACAAGGGAAGATGTGAGCCCTCTGATAGTGTTTTCATCAAGCAAGAGCACAACTAGATGTTATCATAAAAAAGGGGTATTTTAGAAAGCCCCTTGACTATCATTCACAAGTGTTGGGAATCCTTTTCGCTAGGAACTTGCTACTGATCTTATACATGGTATTGCAACAGGAGATGGGTTTGTAATCACCAGGGGAGGAGGCAGCATCAGATTTGGAATCAGAGTGATAAGGTAGAGGTGGCCATTGGAAGGGCTAGCCTAGGGCCGAGCCCGGTCAAAGATCAGTTTTGCACCATTGACTAGGGATTTTCTTGGAACCAAACCGGAAAAAATAGTGAGCCAGTCCGGTTTAACTATTCAAAAAATCAAGAAGCATTGAGACCAACACCAGACCACGTGAAGTGGGCCTCGGTTGGGCCCAAAAATGAACTAGCTTGGGACCAGGACCGGCCCCTTTTTTTTTAATATAGCAGGGAATGGCCCGAGACGGGACCGTTCATTTTTTGAAATATAATCACTATGCATGGAGACGGGCCGGAGAATCAAACTCCAATAACTCTTTTTTTATTTGTGATCTTTATAACGGCTATATTTCCTAATTCTTCTATAAATACAACCCAAAATCTACCATATTTTCCACATACTCACAATAGTCCTTTATCTCTTTGCCAGTATAGAGTTTTTTGCTCCATTTGATTACTACCCACAAAATGGCGAGGAGACCTGGAAATGAAACAACTTTAATCTCCATGCCCTACCCTGATTTTGATGAAGGTTCGACAATATTATCACTAGTTGAAACACCTAATAATTAAAACACATAAATCGTGAGTATGCGTGGTATGTTCAATAAACAGGCACACTAGTATAACCGGGTATACATATAACCTACGACTAAGGGACATACATATGTCCATGAATAGAAACAAATCACAATGTAACATAAACATTGGTGCTCAGCGGTTGTTGACAGTAACCGATACAATGGAGCCAGATTAAATTATTGCGTGATGGGACGGTTGTACACGAAATAGTGTAGCACATTATGTAAACTAAAATAGTTTGGATACTTGCGTCTTATAACTACGTACAACATAACATATGCTACGAGAACATAATATCTGAAATACGTTATGGATACAACCCGTACAAGTAAACTGTAACGTAAGGACTTGTACACACCGAATTATATTCCATGGGACGTGTATAAATTACTACCTATGTACTACTAAATTCCTGTATAAAACTACAATATAAAGCAACCCCACTCTTGTGACACCTGTAAGCTTTGAAATCCCACCAACTCACACTCAGTTAGTCACGCATGTATTGAACCGATCTTAATATCTAAATTTCGATAGCTTCTCCATTCTTTCCATGCGAATTACCCCCTACTTTTCAGATTATTACTCCTGTTGCCTTCACGCGTGTGTTTGAAACCCAAAGCAACAGACCCTTCAATCCTTCCCTCTTTTCCCAACCAAATGTCTACTCGCATGCGTGAGTTCCGAATTCTGAGCCAAAGCTTGCGCTTTCTTCCTTCCTGCATGTCCTCCCTCTTGTTTCCCCAACGCGCGCAAGCAAGAGCAAGATTGTTGGAGTTTCCCCTCAACTGCTGTCGCATGGTGAGATTTTCCATTTCCCAGAAATTGCTCTTCGATCAAGAGCTAGTTGACACAGAAGCGAGGTAAATCTGTATCAACTCTCCTCCCCGTTCCGTTATTTTCCCGTCCAAGAACCCTAGCATCCTAACTTCTTTTCTCCTTCAATATCCATGTGCAATGTCCTCCGGAGATGTCACCATGAATTGTGCCGACGATTCCCCAAGAGAAAAAGAAACCCACGCCAATCCCCTCTGATGCCGGCGCAGGGTAAAAGGCTACCAGGTTGTTCTGTCCACTGCTGTCTCTGTTTTTCTGTTCCTTGTTTCTGTTTTGCCCGAGAATTTTGCTCTATCCCTCTAATCTCCTTCATACCTCATGCGAGAGAATCTTGCATGCAACGTCTGGAGATGCCCCTGTGAAGTGAGTTAAAGACTTGCAAGAAAACCGCTCCACTCTAGCTTGATCTGGCGCAAGGTAAGGCCACTAGCCAGCTTGTTCGTTTCTGCCTTCGCTATTTTTGGATTTAGCCCGAAAACTTTTAGCTGCTGACTCTTCATTTTCGTTCTTCTTCCTTCTCTGTGCATTGGTTGTCCAAAAACCTTTAGCCTCTGATTTCTTTTCTCTAAATCGATCATGCATGCAACCGTCTGGTAGGACATCTGAAGATCTGTGGACAAAATCCTTCCTAAAACTTTTCCAGTAAGAGCAAGAAATCGGTAAACGTTGGCTGCCTAACTCCCTTTCTGCTCTCTGTTTTTGGTTTCCGAAAGTTGTGTACTAACTCACCCGGCCTTCTTCTTCCATGTGCTATTCTTGCATGCATGATACCTTCCAGGAACCCCTCTCAACCCGTGGGTAGAAGGAAGAAATTTCCCTCTATTTTGACCGAGGTAAAACATTAACTTTAGTCCTTGAGGTGTGCTTCTGCCTTACTATTCCGATGAGTTTACAAGTTATAACCCGACCGTGTTCCTTATTCTGTTGCATGGACGGTGAAGCCCTGAAACACCCACTGATTCGCCAGTATACTTCCGGGGGAAATCGGAGAGAAAACCATCTCTTACCCCAGGTGAAAGCCAACCGAGAGTTCTTGAGTATTACCCAATTGATTTACCTTCAAATATCCTGTACAAGCTGACCCTTAGTCCCGTCATAATTAGGACTGAAAGCTGCCCAGGAGAAACCGAAGAAAGCAGCAAGGAAATCAAGCTGAAAGACCCAAGGTTGTAACCCCAAACCCATATCTGAAACTATGTTAAATTTGGGAACAATGTTGTTTGAACTGTTTTGATAAGCCTAGTTATATGTGGTCTGATGATTTAGCGAGTCTGGGTATTGAGAACCGTTTTCTGTGTGGTGGTTGTTTGACAGGATGGCAGTAGTCAACGAATAAAGAGTTTTAAGGGTCTGGAAGAAAAATGTCAAAAAAAAAAAAACAGACTTAATCCTAGAGTAATGGGCTAGTAATGACTGACTAGAATCTAGTGGTGAACTGCTTTGTAGCAGCAACAAAAAAATGGAATGCACCAGGATTTAAACATGGTGTTTACTAGTATTGAAGTTGTATGGAAACTATCTAGTTAAATCGAATAATGTCTGAGTTGCAGGTGTTGGAAACTGGGTTAAAATAATACTGAAGCTTATGGGTACCTGTTTAGCTCGACAGGAACTAGGCTTAGGATTGAAGTCTGGGTGGTCACGTTTTAGTTCCTGAATTGGATTAGTGACCTCTTGTGAAACTTGGTTAGGGGCGTGCTGGCAAAACAACAAGGAAAACCGATTATGAGTGATATAGCCAGTTAAGATTGGGCAGGAAAATTCTGTATGAATCAAACAATGAACTAGTGTAGAGTAATCTAAACCTTGTAACTATTGCACATCTGTATAACCGAGTTTCAGAAGTGGTAAGGATTGTATTGGCTGGGTGATAAGCTTAAAAGCTTGCTAACCTATTATCCAAGTGTAAACAAGTTGGAGAGGGGGGGGGGATATTGGAGAAACCAAGTAACACGTTAAAAGAAGAAAGAAGAAGTGGTGAAGTGCAGGGGCGTGCTTCAGTTTCTGCAGCCTCTTCGGTTTCAGCTTTACAGTTTATTCATAGGCCTGGGTAATGACTTTTCTTAGGTTTGTTCTTGCTGTTTCTGAGTTTAGACTTATACTAGAACATCTAACTAAGTGGGTAACTAACGGGGAAAGAGTGAAGTCATGTAATAACCTGACAGAAGAAACAGAAAGGGAATGCGTCCTCTGTGCCCCAGATTTTTCATCAGTATGCCATTCGGTATAAATAAGTACAGATGCTATGTGAGTTTTTTTTCTTTATTTGGGTTGGGAATGGAGTTTAAGCCTTGTTAATTCATGTAACTAAGGTTGTAGACGCTTAGGGATAAATAGAATGACAAATACGTGAATAAACAGAAAGGAAAATAGACAGGAGTCATCTGCCTGCTGCGCATTTCCCCTTCTGTTCTGTGAAACTTAGCACCGAGAGTCTTGAAGGGGTATTGAGAGTTATTGAGCCTAAAGCCTTACAAATTTGTCTATAAGTGTTAACCTTTCTGAGAAAAAACAAGGAAGTCGGCTTAGGGATAAAGAAATGAGAAAGAATGAAGTATATCAGCTTCTATTTTCAGTTTCCTGCAACAATATTACAGAGGGCTATAAGAGACATACATTGGGAGTTTTAGGAGATTAAAGACTTACTAATTCATCTGGTTAATCACGATAACATCTTGGGGGAAAACAGAAAGTCTGAAATTGAGAGTAAAGAAAAGGAATGAAAGTAAGAAAGCGACTAGGTCTGGGGATGAAAAGCAACTCAGGAAAGGATAACATAAGAATCTAGCGCACCAGTTCAGTTCCTATGTTTTGTTGTTTCAGTTGTTGATCGAGTGCTTCAGTAAGGGTAACTCCCCAGGGTGCTAAGGTTGTGAGGTTGATTTAACAATGAACCCAAAGCAGTACTAATACGCCTTAGATAAGTGAATCCATCTTAGATGATCTTGTTACATAGTACTGCTTAACATACTCTAAAACATCAGCTTGAGGGAAGGACTTAATTAATGTGATAATTGACTATGTAATCGTCATAGGAGTTGCGCCAGTCTACAGACGTAGAAGCGTTAGTAACTGCCAAGGATGGAGCTTGGAGATAAAGCTAGGGGTTTGATAAGTCTAGGTTATACTAAGGTGGACAAAGTCCTAGGAGTTTCAAAGTATGCAAACCAAGTAATATGAAAACAAGACCAATGAGAACCTAAGAAGAAGTTTAGGGCGGTAGCGAAGAGATTAGAAGAATTTCAAGGTCGTATGGAACTCAAAAGAAATGAATGCAAACCTAGTGTAAAGGAGGAACCAGACCGGAATAGTAAGAATTTGGAAAGGTTTGGAGTTAGTAAAGTAAATGAGAATGGTAACAAGCTGTAGTATGACTCGAAGTGTGACGAGACAAGGTAAAAGGTGAAGGGTACTTAGAGATAGCCTAAGAGGCAACATGAGTATTAACGGGGGGGCGAACTCTGAATTGTTTAACATGACACTACTTGGCCTCCAGCTACAGGCCGAACCCACTAGTGAAGTAGGACTAACCATGCCACCTACACCGTATAGGACTAGAGTAAAAGTCATAAGAAGTTTTGTGAATAACAAACGCATGAACCAACAAACTAACCGCTCATGTAATAATTTTAGGAGTGTGTCACACGGGCGGCGGGGAACCCTAGTGCGGATAACACGTCGACTGATAAGAGGTATGGACATGTGTGGTTCGTATGTTGCCGTGTTACACGGCTTGTGTGCTGTGTGCCTTGTGTGCCAATGACTTCAAGACTAAAGCATGAAAATGGATTGTTTGTTTATCTTGCTAATTTGCTTGCGGTGTGCTTGTGTGAATTATGAAACGGACTGTTCATTTAAATTGTGGTATGATTGCTCTATACCTGTTATACCTTACTTGTGTGCACACAATAACTTAGTCACTCCCCGTTTATGTAAACTACGGGACAAAACCTAATGAATAATACAAACGAATAAGGAAACTACTTATATAAAGGAAAACTCTCTCTAACCATGGAGGACTCCAAAGGACGCCCACTATGGTGTCAAATTATTTACGATAAGTGAATGCCCCATTGGGGACTGCTATCGACACCCACAATGGTGTCAAGCTGAACAAAAAGAAAAGACTTATAATAAGTAAATATCAACTGGTGGAACATGAGAATAACCCGGGAAAACAACATCTCGGGCCGCGCGGTATGGATGATCGGGAGTTGGTATCTGCATCAGATCCTTCGACCGACTATTGTGGAGCACATCTTGGGGTCTAAAAGACGAACCCTCTTTCTCGACGAACGACACGGGATTGGAAGATTGGCAATTTGGGAAGCATGACCTGGGGTCAAGAGATGACCCCTCTGTCTCGACCTGACGTCGGGATGGAGGATCAGCTAATTGAAGAGCATATACTGGGGTCTAAAAGACGCACCCTCTTCTCGACGTACGACGCCGGGAATGGAGTTATGAACTAAAGTATGAACGGAGGGATGAACTAAGGTTTGAACAAAGGTATGAACTAAGGAGGAGACGTCCTCCAACGTGCGGTAACAGAAGAATACACCGTTAATCTATGTGAAACAGGGAAAGATGAGCACCCATACTATATGGTCACGGGATCTAAACTATATCCCTAGACCGGGTGCAAGGAAAGAGAATGAAATACACATTATGAAAACAAGGAAAGAGAATGAAAATACACATTATGGAAACAAGGAAAGAGAATGAAAATACACATTATGGAAACAAGGAAAGAGAATGAAAATACTCATTATGGAAACAAGGAAAGAGAATGAGAATACACATTATGGAAACAAGGAAAAGAAACGAAAAACACAACGCTTATATGATCCCGCTGTGAGGATCGTCATCACTTGTATTCTATGGTACACTCTATCTGTGATTGTGATGATGTGCTTGGGGCTGTCTCTGTGCTCAGCGTGTTGTGAATTGGTGTGTTGCCATTTCATGATGTGTGCTTTACTGCTTTATCATAGCATGTAAAATGGACTTAATAATATTCGACCAATTAGTCGTGTGGCCCGGTAACATGCGGGCTTCACACGTTCATACTCAGCGTAGTTTGCTGAGTCCTTTACACCCAATTTTTTTTCAGGTATTATGCCAAACGTGACGGAGCGTAGGTGAAGGACTACCATGGGGGTAGTCCACATGGCAAGACTTTAAGTAGTATGCTTACTTATGTATGAGTTATGTCGTTTAAGTTGTTAACTAAATTGTAGATGCTCGGTACTTGAGTTGTACTTTATATTGTATTCGGATTTCGTTAAGTTGGACTTCCAGTCATTTAGACCGTAACTTAGTATTAGTGATGTGGTCTGTCAACCACGTGGGTGGTTGGCATCTGTAGCACCCGAATAGAGTTCTAAACCGCTGCGTAGACTTCTCCTGCTAACTTAGGGCGTCGTATTATTGTTGGGTAGTATTTGGGGGTGTTACAGAAAGTGGTATCAGAGCGTAGTTGCGCTCTGATGACTGGAACAGAGGAGTACCGAGTATAGGAAAACCTAAATTTGAGAAACGGGGTTACGGGTTAGTTTGTGAGGCTCGTTAGTTAGGGTTCTTCCTTAATAACTACTGGGTACCTAACAGACACTTACGCCCAACCTCCACACCCTAATTTCCCTTAAACCCAGGGAACGAACGCCAGAGAGAAGAAAGCCTCCTCTGACTCGGGAAAACCCGATCTGGCATTACTTAATGTCATAAAACCAACCCGTGAAGAAAAGACTATACTATACAGTAGACATTGCCAAAAGGATAATACCCGTATAGGGATCAATGTTAGCGGCAACTTGGGTCGACATGCTTAGCAGTCGATAGGACCCTACCTCACAAAAAAAGAGAGTACCGAAATACCATAAAATTTATGTAATAAATAAAGCCCAAATAAGCAATTAATTAAGCTAAGGATGGTATTGAGATAAATAGCAATGCGAACACCTGAGAGGGTATGTAAGAAAAACCTCTCGTGAAATAATGAAATCAGAGATATAATTCAAGACGTAATTACACCATAAAATTGGTACGATCGATAACGCTGAATAAAGCATGACACAATTTTACACACTAAATCCCTTTACCTGCTTCTTCCTACGTTTCTCTTCATTCTCTGACGTAACAAATTTCCTAAGACATCAATTACAGTTCACTGAGAAAAACACATTGGTAAGGGGATCATAAAAAAAGAACTCTCGAACCTCTTAAATAGCCATTACCATGGGGCACTAGTTACCCACCCAAGTACAGTCAAACATATAGGAAATGGCAATGAATAATGCCACTATTGTGAAATAATCCCACCAAACACACTATATATTCAGGGACTTCAAACAAGATTTATCGAATCATATATACAAATGTACATACATACAGATCAAGAAAGATAAGATATCAATAAAACCCAAGGAGTAAACGGGTTCAATTAAAGAAGGTCATGATTAGTAAATCAACCACACCTAACTTGAGTTAATAATACAACTCAACGGTTGAAAATAAATATTGAGACCATGTAGCGAATGAACACATATACATACCCAAATGGTACGAGGATTGGAGTGCGAAGAACTTATAATTCAAGAAAATATAGATTGAAGGGAACACCCATATGAAGATGTATATAAATCAAGGGATCATTATAATATAAATACGACCTCGAACATTATGACACATGAGTATGTAGTTATGCACACACCTAGAGGTGTATACAGTTGGAGAACTTGAACAGTTAGTCTAAAGACTTAGACTTGGGCGTTAGTCCAAAAATTGTTGTTAGGCGACTAGAAACGAATGTGATGAGAACTCAAGTTTGACTAATAAACTGATTGTTTAAATCGGACGTGCAGAGTTGAACTCGGCCCTGGCCAGGTCGAGTGACACGGAGCACAAATTGGGGTTAAGGGGTAGTCCAACACTTACGCTGATCATGTCGGTGTCGGATAATTCCCGAAACCTCCTACGAGGACACATGAACTACAAATAGTGGGAAATCTTACAAGTCAATCATTGGTGCATTATTCAAACACTTCGAGGGTACAAATATGTGAAGACTTAAAATGGTGTGATGTAACTATTAACCTAAAAGTTACCACATAAAAATATACTATCGCAATCAATTGCGAAACGTAACCAGTAATAGTCAATCATTTTAGTTCCTACGAACAATGGTGGTGATAAGGAAATTAAATATCCTATGCTACACATAATCATAATCGGTAATACATACCGAACTTGTTGCTGTAACAAAGACACGTCAAACACTAAGAACAAAAAAATCGTTACTACAGAACATAAATGTATTAAAACCAAAAGGTCAGCGAGGGAGAACGATTCAAATGCTCAAAAGCGCACCAAAAACATGAACTTCCAACCCCCAGAGTAAATGGATACACAAGCTACAATCCACCGAGATTATGTATAAATTAAAATACCCCATGTCGGTCAAGAGACTTTTACTCCTACACTATTAAGTCATGTACTACCTTGGAAGGTATAGTGAGGGAAAACGAAACCCTAAGGTAATCAGAGTCGCACAGCAGAAGCTGGTGGACCGTTTCACACATCTTCCAGCAAATTAACGAGTGACTTATCTGGCAATACCTTAAACCCAAAGAGACTAAACCCGAATCGACCTTTGATGGATTTATAGTGAGAGCTACATTGCATAAAAACTGGGATGCTTCATGAGATTTAAACATCTTGAACTAATGTTCAAGGATGACATAGTAGGGATTACGTGGGCGTAATCCATTTTTAAGGGGGGTAGGCGCGTTGCATTTTACTGTGTTATTGCTTGTTGAGGTGTCATTTTGGATGCTATGTGTGTGCACTGTGTGTGTGGAATGATTGAATGCGTAGTGGTTATGAGGGGATGACTTGTTTATCTGATTACTTATGAGTATGTGAGTGCTACTTGTACATTACAACATTATTGGGAATTTGGGCAAGCCATAGATATGGCGTGGTGCTTATAAGCACAAAAAGTGGAATAGAACTGTGGACCTTGATTAGAAATCCACTACGTGTAGTCCTACAACCACACGCTGGTTGGTAGGTCTGTGTGTATGTATTGTGCAGAATTGTGGTGTATTGTATTGGATGTATCTTGTGCTACGAATGAATACTGTTTACCTTGGGTTTACACCTCAGCATGGTATGTATACATTGCTAATACCTTGGACCACTATGAAAACTTGTGATAAGCCTTTAATGGGGCATAGTGCTTAGGAACACACCTAGGTAGTGAGAATTATGATATATGGGACTTGACCCCAGGGATTGATGAGAATGGGAAACAGCGGCTAAAGAAGTAGGACTTCAGGACGAAGTCGCTTTAAGGGGGGTAGGTTGAAACACCCCTAATAGTTAAAACACATAAAATCGTGAGTATGCGTGGTATGTTCAATAAACAGGCACACTAGTATAATCGGGGTATAACATATAACCTATGACTAAGGAACATACATATGTCTATGAATATAAACAAATCACAATGTAACATAAACATTGGTGCTCAGCGGTTGTTGACAGTAACCAATACAATGGAGCAGATTAAATTATTCCGTGATGGGACGGTTGTACACGAAACTAGTGTAGCACATTATGTAAACTAAAATAGATTGGATACTTGCGTCTTATAACTATGGTACAACATAACATATGCTACGAGAACATAATATATGAAATACGTTATTGGATACAAACCCGTACAAGTAACAGTATAACATAAGGACTTGTACACACCGAATTATATTCCATGGGACGGGTAATAAATTAACTACCTATGTACTACTAAATTCCTGTATAAAACTACAATAAAAAGCAACCCCACTCTTGTGACACCTGTAAGCTTTGAAATCCCACAAACCCACACTCAGTTAGTCACGCATGTATTGAACCGATCTTGAATATCTAAATTTCGATAGCTTCTCTATTCTTTCCATGCGAATTACCCTCCTACTGTTCAGATTATTACTCCTGTTGCCTTCACGCGTGTGTTTGAAACCCAAAGCAACAGACCCTTCAATCCTTCCCTCTTTTCCCAACCAAATGTCTACTCGCATGCGTGAGTTCCGAATTCTGAGCCAATGCTTGCGCTTTTCTTCCTTCCTGCATGTCCTCCCTCTTGTTTCCCCAACACGCGCAAGCAAGAGCAAGATTGTTGGAGTTTCCCCTCAACTGCTGTCGCATGGTGAGATTTTCCATTTCCCAGAAATTGCTCTTCGATCAAGAGCTAGTTGACACAGAAGCGAGGTAAATCTGTATCAACTCTCCTCCCCCGTTCCGTTATTTTCCTGTCCAAGAACCCTCGCATCCTAACTTCTTTTCTCCTTCAATATCCATGTTGCACTGTCCTCCGGAGATGTCACCATGATTGTGCCGACGATTCCCCAAGAGAAAAAGAAAACCCACGCCAATCCCCTCTGATGCCGGCGCAGGGTAAAAGGCTACCAGTTATTCTTCCCACTGCTGTCTCTGTTTTTCGTTCCTTGTTTCTGTTTTGCCCGAGATTTTGCTCTATCCCTCTAATCTCCTTCATACCTCATGCAGAGAATCTTGCATGCAACGTCTGGAGATGCCCCTGAAGTGAGTTAAAGACTTGCAAGAAAACCGCTCCACTCTAGCTTGATCTGGGCGCAAGGTAAGGCCACTAGCCAGCTTGTTCGTTTCTGCCTTCGCTATTTTTTGGATTAGCCCGAAAACTTTTAGCTGCTGACTCTTCATTTTCGTTCTTTCTTCTCTCGTGCATTGTGTTTCCGAAAACCTTTAGCCTCTGATTTCTTTTCTCTAAATCGTCATGCATGCAACCGTCTGGTAGGACATCTGAAGATCTGTGGACAAAATCCTTCCTAAAACTTTTCCAGGTAAGAGCAAGAAATCGGTAAACGTTGGCTGCCTAACTCCCTTTCTGCTCTCTGTTTTTGGTTTCCGAAAGTTGTGTACTAACTCACACGGCCTTTCTTCTTCCATGTGCTATTCTTGCATGCATGATACCTTCCAGGAACCCCTCTCAACCCGTGGGTAGAAGGAAGAAATTTCCCTCTATTTTGACCGAGGTAAAACATTAACTTTAGTCCTTGATGTGCTTCATGCCTTACTATTCCGATGAGTTTACAAGTTCTAACCCGACCGTGTTCCTTATTCGTTGCATGGACGGGTGAAGCCCTGAAACACCCACTGATTCGCCAGTATACTTCCGGGGGAAATCGGAGAGAAAACCATCTCTTACCCCAGGTGAAAGCCAACCGAGAGTTCTTGAGTATTACCCAATTGATTACCTTCAAATATCCTGTACAAAGCTGACCCTTAGTCCCGTCATAATTAGGACTGAAAGCTGCCCAAGGAGAACCGAAGAAGCAGCAAGGAAATCAAGCTGAAAGACCCAAGGTTGTAACCCCAAACCCATATCTGAAACTATGTTAAATTTGGAACAATGTTGTTTGAACTGTTTTGATAAGCCAGTATATGTGGTCTGATGATTTAGCGAGTCTGGGTATTGAGAACCGTTTTTCTGTGTGGTGGTTGTTTGACAGGATGGCAGTAGTCAACGAAAAAGTTTAAGGTCTGGAAGAAAATGTCAAAAAAAACAAGACTTAATCCTAGAGTAATGGGTAATGACTAACTAGAATCTAGTGGTGAACTGCTTTGTAGCAGCAACAAAAATGGAATGCACCAGGATTTAACATGGTGTTTACTAGTATTGATTGTATGGAAACTACCTAGTTAAAATCGAATAATGTCTGAGTTGCAGGTGTTGGAAACTGGGTTAAATAATACTGAAAGCTTATGGTGGTACCTGTTTAGCTCGACAGGAACTAGCTTAGGATTGAAGTCTGGGGGTCACGTTTTAGTTCCTGAATTGGATTAGTGACCTCTTGTGAAACTTGGTTAGGGCGTGCTGGCAAAACAACAAGGAAAACCGATTATGAGTGATATAGCCAGTTAAGATTGGGCAGGAAAATTCTGTATGAATCAAACAATGAACTAGTGTAGAGTAATCTAAACCTTGTAACTATTGCACATCTGTATAACCGAGTTTCAGAAGTGGTATAAGGATTGTATGGCTGGGGTGATAAGCTTAAAAGCTTGCTAACCTATTATACCAAGTGTAAACAAGTTGGAGAGGGGGGGGATATTGGAGAAACCAAGTAACACGTTAAAAGAAAAAGAAGAAGTGGTGAAATGCAGGGGCATGCTTCAGTTTCTGCAGCCTCTTCGGTTTCAGCTTTACAGTTTTTCATAGGTCTGGGTAATGACTTTTCTTAGGTTTGTTCTTGCTGTTTCTGAGTTTAGACTTATACTAGAACATCTAACTAAGTGGGTAAGTAAGCGGGGAAAGAGTGAAGTCATGTAATAACCTGACAGAAGAAACAGAAAGGGAATGCGTCACCTCTGTGCTCCAGATTTTTCATCAGTATGCCATTCGGTATAATAAGTACAGATGCTCTGTGAGTTTTTCTTTATTGGGTTGGGAATGGAGTTTAAGCCTTGTTAATTCATGCAACTAAGGGTGTAGACGCTTAGGGATAAATAGAATGACAAATACGTGAATAAACAGAAAGGAAAATAGACAGGAGTCATCTGCCTGCTGCGCATTTCCCCTTCTGTTCTGTGAAACTTAGCACCGAGAGTCTTGAAGGGGTATATTGAGAATTATATTAGCCTAAAGCCTTACAAATTTGTCTGACTAATGTGTTAACCTTTCTGAGAAAAACGGAAGTCGGCTTAGGGATAAAGAAATGAGAAGAATGAAGTATATCCTTCTATTTTCAGTTTCCTGCAACAATATTACAGAGGGCTATAAGAGTCTACATTGGGAGTTTTAGGAGATTAAAGACTTACTAATTCATCTGGTTAATCACGATAACATCTTGGGGGAAAACAGAAAGTCTGAAATTGAGAGTAAAGAAAAGGAATAAAAGTAAGAAAGCGACTAGGTCTGGGGATGAAAAGCAACTCAGGAAAGGAATAACATAAGAATCTAGCGCACCAGTTCAGTTCCTATGTTTTGTTGTTTCAGTTGCTGATCGAGTGCTTCAGTAAGGGTAACTCCCCAGGGTGCTAAGGTTGTGAGGTTGATTTAACAATGAACCCAAAGCAGTACTAATACGCCTTAGATAAGTTAAATCCATCTTAGATGAACTTGTTACATAGTAATGCTTAACATACTCTAAACATCAGCTTGAGGGAAGGACTTAATTAATGTGATAATTGACTATGTAATCGTCATAGGAGTTGCGCCAGTCTACAGACGTAGAAGCGTTAGTAACTGCCAAGGATGGAGCTTGGAGATAAAGCTAGGGGTTTGATAAGTCTAGGTTATACTAAGGTGGACAAAGTCCTAGGAGTTTCAAAGTATGCAAACCAAGTAATATGAAACAAGACCAATGAGAACCTAAGAAAAGTTTAGGGCGGTAGCGAAGAGATTAGAAAAATTGCAAGGGCGTATGGAACTCAAAAGAAATGAATGCAAACCTAGTGTAAAGGAGGAACCAGACCGGAATAGTAAGAATTTGGAAAGGTTTGGAGTTAGTAAAGTAAATGAGGAAGGTAGCAAGCTGTAGTATGACTCGAAGTGTGACGAGACAAGGTAAAAGGTGAAGGGTACTTAGAGATAGCCTAAGAGGCAACATGAGTATTAACGGGGGTCGAACTCTGAATTGTTTTACATGACACTACTTGGCCTCCAGCTACAGGCCGAACCCACTAGTGAAGTAGGACTAACCATGCCACCTACACCATATAGGACTAGAGTAAAAGTCATAAGAAGTTTTTGAATAACAAACGCATGAACCAACAAACTAACCCACTCATGTAATAATTTTAGGATGTGTCACACGGGCGGCGGGGAACCCTAGTGCGGATGTACACGTCGACTGATAAGAGGTATGGACATGTGTGGTTCGTATGTTGCCGTGTTACACGGCTTGTGTGCTGTGTGCCTTGTGTGCCAATGACTTCAAGACTAAAGCATGAAAATGGATTGTTTGTTTATCTTGCTAATTTGCTTGCGGTGTGCTTGTGTGAATTATGAAACGGACTGTTCATTTAAATTGTGGTATTGATTGCTCTATACCTGTTATACCTTACTTGTGTGCACACAATAACTTAGTCACTCCCCGTTTATGTAATACGGGACAAAACCTAATGAATAATACAAACGAATAAGGAAACTACTTATATAAAGGAAAACTCCTCTCTAACCATGGAGGACTTCAAAGGACGCCCACTATGGTGTCAAATTATTTACGATAAGTGAATGCCCCATTGGGGACTGCTATCGACACCCACAATGGTGTCAAGCTGAACAAAAAGAAAAGACTTAATAAGTAAATATCAACTGGTGGAACATGAGAATAACCCGGGAAAACAACATCTCGGGCCGCGCGGTATGGATGATCGGGAGTTGGTATCTGCATCAGATCCTTCGACCGACTATTGTGGAGCACATCTTGGGGTCTAAAAGACGAACCCTCTTTCTCGACGAACGACGCCGGGATTGGAAGATTGGCAATTTGGGAAGCATGACCTGGGGTCAAGAGATGACCCCTCTGTCTCGACCTGACGTCGGGATTGGAGGATCAGCTAATTGAAGAGCATATACTGGGGTCTAAAAGACGCACCCTCTTTCTCGACGTACGACGCCGGGAATGGAGTTATGAACTAAAGTATGAACGGGGGATGAACTAAGGTTTGAACAAAGGTATGAACTAAGGAGGAGACGTCCTCCAACGTGCGGTAACAGAAGAATACACCGTTAATCTATGTGAAACAGGGAAAGATGAGCACCCATACTATATGGTCACGGGATCTAAACTATATCCCTAGACCGGGTGCAAGGAAAGAGAATGAAAATACACATTATGAAAACAAGGAAAGAGAATGAAAATACACATTATGGAAACAAGGAAAGAGAATGAAAATACACATTATGGAAACAAGGAAAGAGAATGAAAATACTCATTATGGAAACAAGGAAAGAGAATGAGAATACACATTATGGAAACAAGGAAAAGAAACGAAAACACACAACGCTTATATGATCCCGCTGTGAGGATCGTCATCACTTGTATTCTATGGTACACTCTATCTGTGATTGTGATGATGTGCTTGGGGCTGTCTCTGTGCTCAGCGTGTTGTGAATTGGTGTGTTGCCATTTCATGATGTGTGCTTTACTGCTTTATCATAGCATGTAAAATGGACTTAATAATATTCGACCAATTAGTCGTGTGGCCCGGTAACATGCGGGCTTCACACGTTCATACTCAGCGTAGTTTGCTGAGTCCTTTACACCCAATTTTTTTCAGGTATTATGCCAAACGTGACGGAGCGTAGGTGAAGGACTACCATGGGGGTAGTCCACATGGCAAGACTTTAAGTAGTATGCTTACTTATGTATGAGTTATGTCGTTTAAGTTGTTAACTAAATTGTAGATGCTCGGTACTTGAGTTGTACTTTTATTGTATTCGGATTTCGTTAAGTTGGACTTCCAGTCATTCAGACCGTAACTTAGTATTAGTGATGTGGTCTGTCAACCACGTGGGTGGTTGGCATCTGTAGCACCCGAATAGAGTTCTAAACCGCTGCGTAGACTTCTCCTGCTAACTTAGGCGCGTCGTATTATTGTTGGGTAGTATTTGGGGGTGTTACACTAGTCATCAACAAAAAAATCTTCCCCACCTGATGCTAGAAGCCACTCTCTCAATATGGATGAACCACCATGGACGTTGGTGTTGGAATGTATCTCCTATTAGGTAAAATAATTACACAGTCATATATTTAAGTTTATGGTGTATTTTACAATACTTGTATTTGTTTTTTATTTTTTGGTTCATCTGATTCGTAAACCGAACATGAATCTGTTGGACAAGTGAAAAATATGGAGGAAGAGGAATATCCACAAAAAGCAAATAGAAAAAAATCATGGATCTGGCGATACTTCGTGAATAGATTGGCAAAGTAGGCGAATCAGGGGAATTTAAACTGGAATGCTCAAGATCTCTGAATTAGTCTTTAAAAACCGACACCGGAACATATGTTAGACACTTGAATAAGGATTTAGCACGGGTAAATGCGTGTTGGACAGAAGATCAAGCTTATCATCAGATTCAATAAAAGGTGTGTGTACAAGTACGATAGAGATGCTACTGAGATACATTCACAAGGATGAAATCATGATAATGCTCCTTTTAGCTGATGACTGGTTAGCGTAGAACCCTAGTATCCCGAGACCATAAAAATGAACGGAAAACCTTGATGATGATTTTGATAAAAAAATTGTAATGGAAACACAAGAAGCTTAAACCCGACTATACCATAAAGGGTGCATTGAATTAAAGAAACACGACTCACAAAAGAGAGGTTCTTACCACCCCACGAAATGATGTTCTTATGGATGATGTCAATCAAGGGATTAAAATGAGAGGTTCTAAGTTTCCTAGTGAAGATGAGATAGCCAATGTACTGAAAGGGAAAAAAGCCTTGATTGAAACCTATGTATGGAGGATCGTGGCAGCAATTGAGAAGTGAACCCCACCAAGGAAGATGTCATATTTGAAGGGGTTAAGCTTAAACCCGATGCCTCATAAAAAAAGTTCACTTTGTTGAGCATGAGGGAGATTGAATCCTGGTCTCCCCTACCGAACATGAGGGAATCATTTACGAAGAAGAGATGATATTGGCACAAAGTGTTACAAGCTGGGTGAAGGCGGAAGTTTAGGGCAAGGTGGAGCTAATCACAGAGGTGGAAGATCATATCCAAGACCAGAATAAAATATGAAGATATAGGGTCTCTTTGATGCAGCCCCACTCACTGTTAAAAAAACTAGAAGATGAGCCATTAACGTTAAATGAGAATGAGGTAGTAGAGACACTCTACATAATCCAACTAACAATTGACGGGAGAAAGTTCAGACTAGAAAGGGTATCACGGAGGAAGGTCCAATCGACAGTGTCAAAAGCCTTTTGAATGTCCATCTTCATCATGCAACGAGGGGTGATGTGAGCTTTCTGGTAGTTTTCATCAAGCAAGGGCACAACTGGATGTTATAAAAAATAAGGCGACTTTTTGTAAAACCTTACTAAGTATTATTCACGAGCGTGGGGAGCACATCTTTGAGCCTCTTTGCCAAGATCTTGCTAATGATCTTATACATGGTATTGCAGCGGGAGATGGGTCAAAAATCACTAGGGGAGGAGGCAACATCGGATTTGGGATTCAAGGTGATGAGGGTAGTATTGATCTCTTTAAGCATATTTCCATAGTGAAAGAACATTTTAAATGGCCAGGCAGATATGTTCCCCAATAATATTCTAGGCAGCTTTATAGAATGTGGCCGAGTAACCATTAGAGCCCGGTGTTTTCTCATCCCAATGAAGAAAATGGCCTCTTTGATGTCCTAGTTCTACACAGGAGGGAGGTGTTAGGAGGGATAAAGAATTCTATTGATATCCAGGTTGAGATCAACAAGGGAGCAGGGGAGAAATGCACTAAAGCTAGGTTACGCTAGAAATAAGAAATTAGGCAATCCGCAATGTCATTGGGGGCATGGAGGGCCACCCAGGGGTTGTTTTTTATGGATGCAATAGAGTTTTTATTACTCCTTACCTTAATGCCTTTGTGAACAAATATTGTGTTGGAGTCTCTTGCTTGAGCCAATGAATCTTTGAGAGCTGGTGGAGGAATAAGAGCTAGTGGTGGTCCCAAATTAAGAGTCATGCTTAAGTGCGTCTTCTTTGGATATAAGAGAGGAGTTTCAAGGGTCAAGGTCAATCCTCAGTTGAGTATCACAGAGTGCCTCTCTAAAAGGTTGGGCTTTAAGGAAGATAGAGCTGAATTCAATTTTATGGAGCGAGGAGAGTCAGATTTTGAGATGATGTAACCTCTTAACAATAGTAAACAATCTACTGTCGCTGGAAGGGATGCCACAAGTGAGAACTGCGACATTCAATTGATTACAGGACAAAGTACCATCTACATATTAATCGACTATTAAACTGGAGTTTTCCTTAATGTTGTTAGTAATTAGGAAATCCATAACAAAAGTTAGGATTTGGTAATTACTGATTGGAATTCACCGAGCGGAAGATGGGTATGGATTATAATAATCAGGTGTCACATTCTAAAATCAAAATTCACATAGGAAGGAGAAATGATGAATTAGGGGGAAGTAGTAAACTGGAATTCCTTTTTTTATATGTTTGAATGATCAACTTTTTGTTTGCATTTTTAGTTTATTATTTTTGCGATTAAAACCCCTAATTTAGAGTTGTATATTACCTACACTAGTTAATTTGATTATAATAAAGACTAGACTAGACCCTGCATCCTTGGTTTGATAACATAGGGGAATACTTAGGTTAATTTGCTTCGCTAGACTGATACACTTTCAATACAAGTAGACCCATACATTACCCTTTCTCATAACTTTTCAACTAAGAATAATTTTCTTATGTTTAAGAACTCTGTGTGTTTCAGCATTGTCAATAAGACATCCGTCTTCACCATTCATCAATGAATTTTTTCAATAAGGATTATTCTTTATAAAGCAAAATAAAATTACATTCAGTAAGATGTATGGAAATCAATCCATAAGCAATAAAACTAATAACAAATCTTGATCCAAGTTCATGAAAACTAACCAAACAATTAGGGGAAACAAAATGTTCACAAATAGTCTAAAAAGGAATAAATCTAGACTTGATATTTTCATCTTCAGTCATTGATGGGTCTTCAATCAAGTTATCAAGACTCGCTCCAGAAGTATGGAAATCAGCCTCATGAGGTGTGTGTGGAAGGGTTAGGATTTAGAGATATCATGTGCAAAATATGTCTCTACATGTTCCCCTCGTCCCTTTATCTTTAAGAGAGCTAGGTAAAAAGCAACAAGATTTTTATTGTGTGGTAGTTTTTGCCCAATAGTCTTTATCTTCACATTGGTGGCATGCATTTTCTTCGTTCTTTTTAGACTTCCCACCTTTTGGTTTAACTCTTTGATAAGGAGATGCATTTCAGACATAGTCATCACGATAGTACACATTACTCTTCCCGTGCCCACCAGCATAACCTCGTCCATGTCTGTATCCACATCTATGACCATGACCATGATTTGGTCCATTTAATGTCTTCACTTCAGGCAATGCTATGAACTAGTTAGACGGGATTGATGATTTTTCCATCAATATATAGCTCATTGTTTTGCTCACCTACTAACACACATGCAATTAACTCGGAATATTTTTTCAACACCTTTTCACAATATTCTTTTGTAATAGCACATTTGAGGCGTGAAAAGTATAGAATGTATGCTCGAGCATGTCTTTGGCCATATTCTTTTGTCAGATGAAACATATAGCTGATGTCAGTTGTTAGATGAAATTAGAAAAAGTAGAGAGAAAAAATAGTTATATGACGATTAATGTGTATGACATAAACAAAGAAAGAAAAAACTAGCTTGATCAAATAAAGTTGTTTGATAATTTGACAAAAGAATGGGGCCAATATCATGGACTTCCTCTCCACATAATGCAGATTATACTATGCAGCAGTTTTGAAATCTTCCAACCTTAAATGCATCCATTCATAGCGATCTTTGGAAAGTAAAGTAGCTTTTTAGTGGCTATATATTTTTTCCAAAGATTTCCACAAAACAAGTGGATGTTTCTCTATTAGGTACTTACATTTCAAACATTTATCCATATATCGATGAGAAGAAAAATCAAAGTCTTTGCCTTATTTTGGGAGGAGCATGCATTTCCATCCGTAATAGCATCTTGAAGACCATTTGTAGCAAGGTATATCTCAGCATCCAATACTTATGACAAATAGTTCTTTCCAGTGATGTTCAAGGCCATGAATTCAAGATTAGCAAGTTTAGCAATGTTGGCCATTCATTGCAATTTGTCATAAAGTAGACAGATATGGGAAACGATCATACATGTATCATTTTCAGGACATCATTTTATATAGAATCAAAAGTTTTCCGGTGTAATGCCTTTATATCTACAAATATGATTTAATAAGTGCAATGCCCTATATACTGGTGAACCTATGAATAACAATAGCAACAACAACAAAATAATAGTAATAATAACAATAATTATGTGCCATATATATCACAAAAATAACCAGACAACACAAACTAAAAGAAATAGATGAATAAATAAAAGTCAAAACTGGATAAATCAAACAACATGGAATAAATAAAATAATAATAGTAAACAAAATTGGTGGTGCAATGCCTCACGTGATATAGTTCCTGGCCCAATGCCTTACATGATAATTATTTTTGACATGATCCCTCATGTGATATTAGTTTCTCACACAATGCCTCATGTAAGATTAATTTTTGACACAACACCTCACGTGATAGTTATATAATTGATAAATAAATACTAACAGTATAATTCTAGAAATATAAAATAAATGAAATAGTATAATGAAAACATAATACCCACACAAATGGTATAGACACAGAAAAGTGAGGCAATACTAAAAGTGAGCCAATTAAAGATAGTATATAGAGTTAGAGATAGTGATAGTAGTGGGTTTTTCCGGATGCAATTGGTGATTTGGTGTGCTGGATGCAAATATTCTTCGTTGGTGGACATAGCAAGATCTTGTGGAGTTTGATAGGCAAATGAAGAATTTTGATAGAAACAAGACTATATGGGGTTGCTTCAGAAGAAAATGTGTTGTGAATGAGTGAGAGAAGAGAGACTTCAGAAGAAAAATATGGGTTACTTCAGATAATTTAAAGCGTGTTAATAGCTCGTGGTGAATGAGTGGAGAAGTGAGACGTTAGAAGAAAGACAAGAAATTAATTATCTCAAACAAGCTTTTCTAGGGTAGTTTTAGGGTATCTTGTTGTTATTCATTATACACCCTTGTAACTTTTTAATTATCTCGACAAGCTTTAAGATTTAAGGTTTAGGGTTTAGACCTTAAACCCTGAACTACAACCCTAAATAAATTTTCAACGGCCTAACTTTCCTATGGTACATTTGGGGTGTAGGGTATCTTATTGTTGTTCCTTTTACACCTATGTAACGTTTCAATTATCTCCGCGAGCTTTCAGGGTTTAGGGTTTAGATGGTCTAACTTTTATAGGGTAAGTTTAGGGTATCTTAATGTATTCATTTTAAAACCTTGAAACGTTTCAATTGTCCTAACAATATTTTTTCAACGGTTTTAACTTTCCTATTGTATGTTTGGGGGTTAGGGTATCTTTATGTTATTCATTTTTAGACCCTTGTAATGTTTCAATTACATGGAAGGTCTAATAACCCTAAACTATAAACCATAAAATAAACCTTCGCAGTTTAACTTTCCTAGGGTATGTTTGGAGTCAGGGGATCTCTTTATGTTGTTTATTTTAAACCCTTGTATGTATCAATTAATTTTGCAATAAATCTTTGACGGTTTACGCTTTCCTAGGGTGTGTGGGGTTTAGGGTATTTTTATGTAAAATTTTAGACCTGTTAATATTTCAATTATTTGCGAAGTAAATCTTTGAAAGATAATATCCTAGGGTATAGTTGGGGTAAGGGTATCTTAAGTTATTCATTTTAGACCCTTGTAACATTTCACTACCTCGACAAGTTTTAGGGTTTTATTGGTGATTAGACCTAAATTAACTACAAACCCTAAAAATAAACCTGCACGGTTTTTTAACTTTGAAGAGTATGTTTGGTTTAGGGTTATCGTTTGTTTTTCGTTTTAGGGTTTGTGGTGTAGGGTATCTTTTTATTGTTTAGGGTATATTTATGGTTTTTGGTATATCACAATGTCATAACTTATTCGACTTGGTATTTAGGGTATGTTTGTGGTTTGGGTATCTTCACAACATCGTAACTTATTCGACATGGTTTTTTAGTGTTCGTGGGGAAGAGAAAAATAATTTTCAGAAATCTCTTTTTTATTCTTCATTTTCTTCATTCCGTTCATGGTGTTCTTCGTCCCATTCTTTATTAGTTTAAGAGTTTTTCCATCTAATAAGGTATATTTTCAACTTTTATCTTGTCTTGAACAAATATAATTTATTTGTGTAGTTTAACAAAAGGGGTGTGGAAAAGGCAGGTGGTCGCGAAGAAGCCCCGTAGCCGCCTAGCGGCTACGAGGAACCTAGCCTCCTGACAATTTCCTTGTCCACATCTGCCAGACTGCTAGGTGCCACTTAGTCACTGGGCGTTTACAGGGCATCTGACCTACCGTTGGTACTAGAGCTGGTCAGGGGCCGGGCCGGTCCCGGGCTCTACCATACTCGATCCTTAGAGTGAGGGTCCGATCTGGACACCTAGTAGTGGGTTTCAGTCCCGCTCCCGCTCCCATATTTTTGAGGGACCATAACTGGTCTCGAGCTGGTCCAAGTTGTAACCGATCTATTTTAATTTATGGCTAATTATTAATATTGTAAAGTTATATAAAAAAATGATAATATTTTCCAAATTAGCTTATGTATTATAAAAACAAAATGTATTCATTTTGCGGTCTTGCACTGAAATACCCACTATTTTTTATTAAATTATGAGCATATATTATACGTCATAATGGATTAAATATGGTTATGATAATTGGTGGATATGAGAATGTTAATGATTAGATTATTGGATTTGGGATTTATTTCTCAAGTATGGATAAAGATTATTTGAGAATAAAAGAAGATTTAATTAAATTATAATTTATTTCCATTCTTTTCCTTATTCCTCCGCTCTTATATATTTTATACTCCTTTCCTTTTCTTATGTCCCCTCCTTTTTTTTCTTGACAAGAAGCCACGTTCCAACTCTCCCTCTCTTTGCGCCTCGCTCTGTTCTTCTTCTTACTCTCACATAACTTCCTCTTCTCCATTGTGGGTTCAAGTGAACTAAAAGGGTAAGCCTATCTATCGTAGTAAGAGATTCAGATTAGGTGAATTAATTGCTTTGGTGGATGATTGATTGTGTGGATGGATTAAATTCTAGATCTCGAGTTTGTCGACGGTGAATGATATTGCTTTGTGTGATTCTTGATATGTGGTGGGTGTGGTTCTAGGTGGTAAACTACTATGTTCGCTAAATTGTTTTGTGTGAATATTCGTGAATTATTGAATGGTTGGCCCTAATTGGGGAAAACCCTTGTGGATGAATGTGGGAATTAGGGTTTGATTAAATTTGGAAATCTGGTGGAATTTGACGTATATATTATATGGATTCGGTGTGGTATTGGATTTGGGAAACTATCACAGGGATTGGTTCGTACACATTGGTACATTGAATTGAACATTTTATGCTGCGACCACTATATCGTAGTTTAAGCTCTACAGATCTACTTTTTCATGGTCAGAAGAGTATCCTTAGAAGGGTGGTGCACACTAAGGACTTAGAGTGAGAAGGAATTAAGTTTTGCGACCCCACTCATTTGGTTGATCGTTGGTGGAAATTATATATTTGTGACCCCACTTGTTTAGGTGTTCGTTGGTGGATATTTGGTTACAGTGAAAGGATCCCATTATTTGGTTGCGTTACGATATGGATTATATTAGATTTTTGGATTATTGATTGATCAACTGTTGTGTGGGAACTAAACTTAGTGTTTTCCAAATAAAATGAATTTACACTGCAAAGTAATGGTTACTCAGTTTCATCTGATTTGTGTGGTCCTTTTTGTGTTTGTTGTATGTAATTTTCTGATCGTAGGTAATGATGACTGAGACATGGGGATTGGGGATGCGACACCACTTAGGAATAAATATTTGAATGACTTAATTATCGATATTGTAGTTAATTAGGAATTGGGACTTTAAACGTTGTTGTTAATTGCGAGTTGAGACTTAATCATTGTTATCATTTTGCTTTGGAACTTATTATTTGGAATGCTTTGGGTTGGTGGATAGCCTTAATACCAATGGGTATGGGGTGTGTGGGGTAATATCCCGGATCTAATTTTTCCGCTGTGATCTCTTGTGACTGATTTTAGTCACGGTTTACTTGAGAAGTTTGTTAATTAGTTTGCAATTGGTGTTATTGGTATTGAAGTGTATTTCCAAAGGTATTTTGTGGTAGATTTTGCACTTTTGGACCTGTCCGAACGTACAAGTTCGGAAAGATCCCGAACTGAAATATATTTATGAAATATGAGGGGTGTCTGAACATCTGTCTGAACTTACATGTCCGAAAAGTAGGTGAGGATAAGTCTGGCTGTAAGTTTTGACATTGGTCCGAACCTATATGTTCGGAGGAAGAACGTTCGGACACACCTGGGCCGGACTAGTGTCTGAACTTCAACGTTCCGACATAAGTTCGGACATACACTTTTGAGTCTCGGACCTTGTCCGCATATGCATGTTCGGACATAAGGTCGAACACACCTAATATTGTTGTTTTGAGACTCATTTGACCTCCATTCTGATCCGTTTGCGGGTGTTATCTTTCTTATTCTTTACACTATATTTTGAAGTAAAAATTCGGGTTGTTACATACAATTATCTTAAGATTTATAAAATCGTAAGATAAGTTGCCAACATATCCTGAATGAATCAAATCCCACATAGTTTCTATTATTACATCCTAATTATGTTACCGTAACACCCCTCAAGTAACCCGTACTTAACTAACACTTGTAGCATAATTAAAAATGCGTCATAACAGAAAACACAAATCAATCGTCCTCACTGGGTGTTGCATGCCGTCACCTCATAAACTTATTAGTGCACCCGATGCATCCCCGACCGGTCGTGGATGTATCTATGACTCAATTTGAACTTGATAGGTTTAGGAATGAACACGAGATAGGTTTAAACTGGAAAAACATTCGATTGAGAATTTACACACATGAAATTCACAAACCTCCCTGCCCACACACGGATCCCGGGACAGTTTTGACTTCACCCTTAAAGTCGTAACCCCTCTCCACGGTTTCACCGACCGTTCCCCAACATGTTGCTCTATCAAACCCTCGTATTCGATACTCCACCTAGTCCTCTCTAGCTCACCAATTCTCTAGCACTTACACATACTCTAGACTGACTCACACTGCCCAGATTCTCTCTATCTTGTTCTCTTGTACAGGCTTACTTACATAGGAATAAATGCAAGTATATATACCGGTTGTTAGGATGTAACTACCGTCCTATTAATCCCTAGACTCTAGGTGTCGACTACAACTTGTTTTTCACATAAAATCCACACTAGACTTGCAGAGATACTTCAACTTGATCTGCAGACTTGAGCTACGTGTATCCTTATGGTTGGTCACTTACTGTGGCAGCCGTCTTGATCTGTCGAGCCCCACTTGTGTGCCCCACTTGCCTGTTTTTTCTTGGATATAAATGCTCATAAATGTCCCTCCTGAGTATATTATAGTATGTAATGATGTTCATTAATAGCTTTGTTATCTTGTGCATTAATGAGCTTCCACTTTTGTCGTAGCTTGTCTTAAACAAGTTTCCGAAGTGGTTGTATGTGTTTTATCTGAATGTGTCGATTCCTTGCAGTCTTCTGTCTTTGTTTTTCATCTTTAGGCATGAGAGATATCTTTGTACGATGTCTGGTTGGTTGTAGATGCAGAAGTTCTACGGAGCTCTTGCCGACAGGTGCCCGACTGGTAGGGGCACATGTCATGATATGAGCGCACTTGCAACCCTGAGTTGCTAAGTCACTCATGACTTAAGTGCGCTTGCAACCTTGCGTGCTCAGCCACTTATTCATCTGTCTATTTGAATCATGAATCTGACAAACACATTAGATAAACAATACAAGGTTTGCTATCATCAAAACTAAAGATCTTGTCTAACAATTTCCCCTTTTGATGATGGCAACCTATACACTTATATGTACTTGGCAATTCAAAAATTGAGAGATTCCCCTAAGAAGGATTCCCTCTAATTTGTTAGGGATTTATGAATGGAAAACTTTGCAATAAGTGACAGCTTTTATGTTGAATTATAACCACAGTTGATAAATTTTCATTCAGAAGATACATAATACAAGGAGATGATAGACATCACAGTACTCTCAAAGTATATACTTTTATTTCCCCCTTGTCATACAGTAAAATAGGGAGCAAATACACGACGTAAGATTTTGTAAAGGCCATAACATTCCATAGAGTACAAACTAAAAACATGATTAAGATAATCTAGATAGAGTGACGGAGTTGGGTATCCCATTCATAATCTTTTGGGCCAAAAGGTTTCATCCTCCAAAAAAGTGGCTTTGATCCAGAGGGTTTGGCTGGGTGGTAGGTTTGATCAAAGGAGATTCAGCTTGTGGTAGAAAGGTTGACTCATCAGAATCTATGGAGAAACTCCATACAGTGTGGGAGAGTGTGTATGTGATAGAGTGACACTGAGGTGATAGACCAAGCTGTGAGTGAATCGAGTCTGGTTGAACATAGCTTTGGGCGATGTATTTCTTTGGATGTTTTGTGGCCATGAACTTGCGAATGGTGGAGTGAATGGTTAGCTCATTTGAGCTAGAGACTTTGTGGAGTTTGTGCCATTGTGTGATATGTGTGGCTGGGTGTGAATGACGGATGGGGTAGTAAGTTTTTATAGACATTGTGGATATGCTCACAACTGATCGGTGAGTGGCATAAATGGAGGTGCTACGTTATTGTGAGCTAGTTTGTAGTTTTTTGGGTGTTAAAGTCTGAGATTGGATTAGTAGAATGGGAAGGACTAAATATCACAATCATTTTGTAGTTTTTAATCAAGGAAGAAGCAGCCAATACAATAAATTATTTTAAACCTATCATAAGCATTCAAGTATAAACAAACCAGTTGCATTTTTCATTAATATCAAGAGATAGTCAATGGCAAATAAAATAGTGATGGAAATAACAAAATCTAAGCCTAGAGCTAGTTTTTCTCACGTTCGCTCATGTCTTTAAGAGACTAAGAACTCTCAGGCAATGTGGGAATCCATAAAGTCTATTGCTCCTTGAACCATGTTATAGACACTTGGTTCAAAGGAGACGGCCTGCACAGCTGTGAGAGTAACTCTCACTCTCTTCAGAACATCCCTAGTTGAGGTATCCAAACTGGTCTCCGACCTGTCATGGACCGGTGAAAGACTTCTTCTTCGTTTTACTCCTGATGCTCTAACGGTTGGGCAAAGCTCTGACTTAGAGTCTTCACTTTGGCTTCTGAGCAACCACCAGCTGGTCTCCCTTTGTCTTGATCCCCATTTTGGACAACATATCCGCAGATGCTGTCTTGAGCAGTGCGCGCGCACTCGTGGAACCTGTCGGTGTCCACTCCGTTTTGTTGTAGCGCGCTGGTCACTACTCCCCCCATGCACTAATCCTAGATAAACAAAGCGATTTTCCTCAATGGTAAGAAGAATCATTACAGGAAGTCTATTTTCTCCTTTGTCTTTAGTACGTAAAGCAATCTCACATCTCTTGCATTGATGATGTGAGTGTGCTGGTTCCGTGGGGTGATGTTATGGGTGAGCATACTGAAGAGCCCCTTGTCAGGGATAGACATGTCTATGGCCTTGAAGTTTTTCATTGTAGCCCCGGGTTTTGTAGCTGGACCATTTTTCCTCCTTGATGTCTCAAATCATTCCAGGTTTTTTTTGGAACCACGGTTTCCTTCTGGTTCCAAACCAAAGTTTTTGCATATCCACGTCTTAGTGATGTTTATGGTAATACCTTGGACTGTGGATATAAGATAGTCGTCGTCATTGTCGCTCTGGAGTGATCCAGATAGTTATGTGTTCTTTGAGCAGCTCTGTGTAGACGGGAATGGCCTCCTGAAAGAAATCCACCTATCCTTAGAATTCCAGGAGCTTCTGAGTCTTCCAAGACCCATTTGCTCCATCCAGTCCAAGTCTAATGTCTTAGGTAAGACAGGACAGGACTTTTCGTTGACGTTCTCTACTTTAAACATCGCTGGTTTTAATTCCTTGAGCTTCTTTAGACGTGAGAGCGCCTGAGATGAGTGTAGCTTTGCAGTGGCCTTTTTGGCTTGGAAGAGCTCCTCAAGCTTTTGTCCATGCTAGGACAGCACCATCTTTTGCTTTCCTTTTTCTTTCTCTACCTTCTGTCGTGTTGTTCGACTGTTGGTATAATAGGAGAGGAATTTGTATCGAAGTCGGCGTAGTGACTAGTTTCACGAGGCGTTGGGGACCTGTCAGTGACTGGTTCCCCCAAATACTTCAATGAGCATTGCTTCAATTTCTGAGTCAGGCTCCCTTATGTCCTTTTCTTGACCCACTTCTTCCACTGTAGCTACCTGCTGTGACTTTTCGTCACTTTGTACTTCCTCCTCCTCTTCCTACTGAACGATATCTTTGGTGATCGCTGAATGAGTTGCTTCCTCATCGTTAGTGAAGTGCAACTTGCGAGTTGCTCCTTCAGGCATTGAATGAGCTCTTTGTGAGTTTTTCTTTCGGTGTTTTGGGCTCGTTTGGAGGCACGAGTCTCGCAAGCTACACAACCTGTAGTAGCAGTGAAGAGATCTTGGTTCTTTTTGGTGTTTTTGGTTTTGACTGTTTGGTGTTGATTTAGTTGATTAAGCCGGAGAAGACATGGTTTGTTTTTCTATTGGTAGGAGTTGGAAGTATTTTGGGCTTGCAGAAGTTCCCCTTCGTCAGTGATCCTACAAGTTGATCTTCAAGACTCTGGAGGGGCGAGGGGGCGGCGATTCTCTGAGAGCTTCAGTCGATCTTATGTCGGCCACTTGTCCTGAGGAAGCTTTCTTTTTGAAGCGAAGAGCATATTTTGGTGCCATGATTGTTCGAAGAGATTTCTAGAGTTTATAACCTTTTGCTAGAGAGATCTTTTAGAGAAGCTGTGAGGTGAGGTTCTTTTGCTCTAAGTCTCACAGGAATTCTGTGAGAGAGAAGAGAAATTGCTTTGAGTGTTTATAGATATTTAGAGAGAATGAGAGCAATAGTGTGACAAGAGAGGAACTCTTGTTGCCCTTTTATAGATATCGAGCAACGGTCGGCGACCGCTCCTCGTCCGCTCGCTGACATGTCCTAACAGTACTATTCATAACGGACAGCAGTCGTGACAGTCTGTCATCGATCGTTGGTAATTTTCCAGTTCTACTATCGTTGGACCTATCTCTAAACTAATCTCATTTTTGTGGAAAAAGACATATCTGTTCCAAGTAGTCGTTTGACATAATTTCTATGCATTGACTGATCATTGACTACTGAACGACAACATAATAGGTGTTGCTCACATATCGGTGACCGATAGTGGGAATTAAAAGACAGTTTAATTGTGATCAATGTATATCATTCCAAGATCATGAACAATCTTAGTAAACCTTTCTCTACTTAATGGCTTAGTAAGATGTCAGCTAGTTAGTCCTTAGTAGAAATATACTTTAAACCAACTAATCCTTTTTCACAACAATCTCTAAGAAGGTGATGTCAATATGTTTGGTACGAGAATGATGCACAGGAATTTTTGGAAATAGAGATGACACTTGAATTGTCACACATAATTTGTAAAGTACCTGTTTTGACGCCATAATCACCAATTTGTTGTTTAAATCCATAGGAGTTGAGCATAGTAATTTTCCGCAGCAATGTATTTCGATTCAGCAGTTAAGATGGCCACGCTTTGTTATTTCTTTGATCCTCATGCGATCAAACATGATCCAACAAAGAATGTTGTCCCTGACATGCTTTTTCTATCAATGATGGATCCTTCATAGTCTGCATCTGAAAATCGTACAATGTTACAATTTGTGAATCTATATAGAATAACCAAGATTCATGGACCCTTTTAGATATCGTAGGATTCTTTTCACGGCTGTGACGCTGTGAGATGACTTCTCTTGGATCTGCTTTGAAACCTTGGCACATAAGCAAACGCTATGTATAATGTCAGATTTATAGCAGTTAAATATAGTAGAGGACTAATCATCTCTTTGTAAGACTGCTGGTCGACCCGGTCGGTCACCAGTCATGATGCCCATATTAGTGCTAACTGTCATTGGTGTGTCAGCTAATTTACATTCCTCCATTCCAAATCTTTGTACTTTTCGTGAGATATGATAGTCCCTTCACCGACCTGTTTTGACCTATCTATCGGGCATTTTTCTTAATAAAAAGTGCTAACATGCCCTAGTCTTCTGTGCCATTGTGTAGAGTCATCTATTGAAGCAGTCAAGCATGGAAGATTTGGACTGTCATATCCTCTAAACTTGTTACGTAAACATTTTCACCTTACCTTCCTTCTTAACAACTCTTTGCCATTGTTCTGACTTACTATGCTACGATGTGTAGGATAGAAGTGACTTTATTGCCTTTGTCACAAATAAGAGATATGCTGAGCAAATTGAATATTAAACCATTAAATAAGTAGACATTATTAATGACATGATCTGAAGTAAAACTAACCTTATTTACACACCGATGATTTTTCTTTTTGTTGTTGCCAATGGAGACACCTTAGCTTCTTGGTTCGAGTGAGAAGAACTTCTATTTGTATCTTATCATGCGTTTGGGGCGCCTGTTGTCGATGTACTAGCAGGGGTCCATTCCCACTCGATCCTGCACTTAACACGTTAGTGGTGTAGGGTTAGGGTCCCCAAGAGGTTTAGAACACATCTCCTCCAATGAACATGCTCCTGGAATCATTCTTGACTTCCCATCTCAGGCCTTTTCTTAAGCTGCCAATGCCTCATGCACCAAGTTCTATAGCATATGGCTTCAGGATGACTAGGTTGTCTGCATAGATGGCAGATACTTTTTCGGTTGGTCCCTGACCGTCTTCGACCTGTCGTTTGCCTCTCTTCATGGGTGTCTTAGAAATAGCTTCTAGCTAGCATGTTTTTCTTTGACGATTGCTAGTTCCTTTTCTTTTGTGTTAAGCGCAACAATCACTTCATCGATTTAGGTTGTTTTTCATACTTCAATCTTCATGAACGGAGAGAATTTCACTGTAATCTCTTTGTAATTTCATGAGTGCCCTCATGAGATCATTTACCTTGCCTTTATCCGAGGTTTTTCTCGGTTTTTTGTTTTCTTCCAAAGTTCATCGTTTTCAGTTTCTAATGCCTCTAGGTGATCAACTAATGTAAGAGAAAACTTTCTAAGTCCTAGGAGTTTCAGCCCTTTGAATTCTCCTTCTGAGTTTTAGAATAGTTTACCTTATGTTGTTCTTATTCTTCTTTTGATTCCGAGGCATCATTGTCTTGTGCCATCAAGCACACTTCTTCAAGGCATAGGAGAGCCTTCTCATCTTCTGAGATGTCGCTGTCTGAGGTTTGATTGTCGTCACTTAGTTTTGAGTCTCCCCATACAGAAACGAAGGCTTCTTTCCTTGGCCTTTAATGAATGATAGGCTTCTTGGCCCTGTCGTTGTCTTCTTGGGATCTCTGAGGACAGTTTTTGATATGGTGTGCTTTGAACACCCATACACTTATCGTTTGTGTTCTTCTGATCATCCGACTCCTTGGGCTCCTTCCCTTTCCTCATCTAATTTTTTATGAACTTCCGAAAGTACCTCTTAGCATAGAGGACTATTACATCATTATCGTCTCCTGACTCGTATCTTTCATTTTTAGCTACTTGAAGGCTATGTCTTTCCCTCTATCTCTTGATGAGCTTTCTTAATTTTCTGTGTTGTAGTTTTAATTCAAAAGCCATTAGAGATCCTAGCATAGCATTGACTTTGTTGTCAAAGGAGGCAGGAAGAGATCTGAGAAACTTCTGAATTTGATCCTCGTTAGAGATAGTTCTTCCCAAGCACCAACATTTTGTTGATCAGCTTAGTGAACCTAGTATGCATTTCAGAAATGCTATCCTTTTTTCTTCTCTGAATAGCTCCAATGAGTGAGTAGCAACTCAATGCGAGTCTTTTTTATCTCATCATTCCCTTCATAAGTAACCTCAAGAGTTTACCAAATCTCTTGGGCTGTTTAGCTGAAGTAATTTTGGAATATTGCTCAGGTAGTAATGCCCAGTGAATTATTCTTACAGCTCGAGCATTGAATACCAGCTTCTTGATTTGATCATCTGTCATGCTGTCAATAGATATGTCTTGTCCTTGAGTATTCTGGAAGGTGTACTCTCCATGTGTTATCACCCTCCATATTCTTGGATCGTCAGACTTGATATGAAATTCCATCTTATTCTTCTAGTGAGTGTTGTTGTCTCCATTGAAGAGTGGTGGTCGATTTTGTGCAAAACCTTCTTCTGACGCTAGTACGCTTGCATGAGTCATTTTTTTCTCTTCCAAAGCAGTTAACTTTCTAGAAGAAACCCGCTCTGATACCAATTGAAACTTAATTAGTGCACCTGATGCGTCCCTGACCGGTCATGGATGTATCTATGACTTAATTTGAACTTGATAGTTTAGGAATGAACATGAGATAGTTTAAAAACTGGAAAAACATTTCGATTGAGAATTTACACACACAAAATTCACTCACCTCCCTTGCCCCACACAGGACTCCCGAGACAGTTTCAACTTACCCCTAAAGTCATCAACCCTCTCCAGACTATCGGCCTACGGTTCACCGACCGTTCCCCGACCTGTCACTCTATCAATATACCCCCGTATTTGATACTCCAACCCAGTCCTCCCTAGCTCACCAACTCTCTAGCACTAACACACACTCTAACCTGACTCACACTTGCCCAAATTCTCTCTATCTTTTCTCTTGTACAGGCTTACTTACATATGGAATAAATGCAAGTATATATACACGGTTGTTAGGATGTAACTACACCATCCTATTAATCCCTAGACTTCTAGGAGTCGACTACAACTTTGTTTATTCACATAGCAGCCAAACTAGACTTGCAGAGATACTTCAACTTGATCTGGAGACTTGAGCTACGTGTCGCCTTATGGTTGGTCACGTTTGGTGGCAACCGTCTTGTCTCTGTCGAGCCCTACTTGTGTGCCCACTTACCTGATTCTGCTTGGCTCATTAAATGCTCATAAATGTCCTCTCTTGAATCTATTGTAGCTATTTAATGATGTTCATTAATAGCTTTTTATCTTGTGCATTAATGAGCTTCTACTTTGTCGTAATCTTGTCATGAGCAAGTTGCCGAAGTGGTTGTATGTGTTTTATAAATCTGATGTGTCGATTCCTTGCAGTCTTCTGTGTTTGTTTTTCATCTTTAGGCATGAGAGATATCTTCGTGTGGTGTCTGACGGGTTGTAGATGCTATAAGTTCTACCGTAGCTCTTGCCGACAGGTGCCCGACTGGTAGGGCACACGTCGTGATATGAGAGCGCTTGCAACCTTGTGTGGTAAGCCACTAATGACTTAAGTGCACTTGTAACCTTGCGTGCTAAGCCACTTATTCACCTGTGTATCTGAATCATGAATCTTGACAACACATTAGATAGACAATACAAGGTTGGCTATCATCAAAACTAAATGATTTTGTCTTAACTACTCACCCATATGAGTAACAAACCTCCACTTACCATAATAACATTACTCATTACCGTTGTGATGAACTGAGATTGTTCCACTACATATATATACATAACCAAATCCGAAATCGAAATACTACACCAGTGAGCATCTAAACCATCCCCAAATTTACAACCATATACTATAATACAAACTAAAGTCTGAAAGTGCGATAGACCAAAGACAACGTCGACTACCCAAAAGTCCCGTACTCCGGCTTCACACTTGATCAAGTCCCTGTAATGGTTCCTAAATCCTTTAGTTACTTAAGTCAATAGTCATCTTAACATTTGATTAATTTCATTTGTTTCGGTTTATACAATAATACCGTAATGCTTAATGAAAGGCTTTCCATGGTAGGTTAACCGCCTTATTTGGTTAACTGCTTTCGGTCAACTGGGTCTTCGGTTTTTTAAAATTCAATTCCATTATCGTTCCCTTAAAATCGGTTAAACTGTTTAATTCGGTTTTCCTAGAATCCAATTTCATTATCATTCCATTTAATCGGTTAACCTTTAGTTCAGTTAGGTTTTTTCAGTTAAACTAGTATCATATAACTTTTTATTTATAAGACCCATACGTTAATATTATAGTACAACACTGATCATTCACTTAAATCATGAGTGAGAACTTAGTAAACACATGTAACAAAAAAATATAATTATTATTTTTATTCCATCAATTGCTAACATAATTATTATATAAGGTGAACTTTGATATTTAAAATTTTTCATTGTGTATATAATTTGTTAACCACAGTTAACCAAGTGGTTAACCATTATGGAAAACTCATATACCGTTACCGAAACCAAAACCGGTCAATTTACATTGTTGGTTAACCATACCGTAAGAACCGGTACAGTTAACCTAAAAGCATGTACGGTTCACTTTGGTTTCGGTCAGATACCAAGGTTTCAGAATTTTTTGACAGTCCTAGCTAAATTAAACATGCAACAGTCTATTCAATAATAACCACAAACAACCCCAAGTAATTCATCCACTTAAACTATAAATGAATGCAATAAAGGAACGAGAGTCGCTTTTATTTAAATGAATCTCATCACTCGGCCTTCAAGGCCCCATTAATCGTTATCCATATTTACAAAGGGATTGACATCTCACACTACGGTATATGTGATACTCGTAGGCCCATCTATTTCATTTACACTTATCTTAAGTTGGGAGTCATGTTAGGACAATCCCCTTAACAGTTTAGAACTTATTTAATTTGGACAGTCGTCCTGTGTGCACCCACAGTAGTGCCCTCTGGGTAACGGTCTTGAAGATCTCTGGACTTCCTCTGCGTCTAATAAAGATGTCCTTAAATGGCTGGAGCCAGTCCCAATAGCAGGTACATCTAACCAATGATCGTATCGGGCTCATAGGATTTCCCTCAATGAAAGGACTCCAAAACTGGAAGTCCTCTCTCGTGATCACACTGCGTACCAACTAGTCTGTACACTACCCTGGATTTCCCCCTTTACCATAAACCAATTCTCACCATGTGATTAAGTAGCTTAATCAATTACCTAATATCTATTATTAGGTATAAAGAATACATTTTCATTTAGATGCCTTAAAAAGGTCTACACAATACCTTGAAGTAATCTAGGTCATATCATGTTCGAGTCCATGCTTTAGAGATTGATGATACAGAATCTCTTCCTAAGTTTTACACTTAGATTGATTATGAATGTATAATGTTCATTGAACTTAAGTAAGGAATGATGTTTCCGAATTTTGCTTGTATTTAAGTTGGGAGGTAATAGCTAACAAGAATTTGTAGGGTAAAGAATGTACAAAATGAATAAAAGAATCTTACAAACTTTACTACGGGTAGCAAAAATCCCGGTCAGAATAAAGTGTAAGTAAATTACGACCAAGAGTATAGAACCCAAGGGACTTAGTAGAAAATTAGTCCTAATTCTAGTAATTGCCTATTCTAAAAGGGGGAAATGGACATTAATTTCACATTAAAAACAATATCTAATAATCTAACTAAATGGAATATTTACAATGAATTATCCTTGATTCGGGATAATAATCAACATAAGAGCAAGTATGATCATAAAGTCAAATTGGCAAGTCTCAAAATTAATCAAAAAAAATAAACCCGCTCGATGTTATGCCGGACCTTAGACTCACGGCATATTCATGAATGTGCCAGACATCCGCCATCCGGGCAGTACACCCCGGCAGGAGCAATTTGTTAATGATACTTCCAGTTTTGGGTCTGACACAGGAACTCGTCTTCCATTATCGAATCGATCATTTTCATGCCACAAAATAAACAAGATAGTGGGAAAAAATAGGTTAATTCCAAATCTTAAGTCTTATTGCCCAATCCATAGAACAACAAAGTAAAAGACCACTAAGATTCTACAACCCATTCTACTCTAGTCTTGTGAACCTTAATAGAATTTTGAAGTAAGAAGAACAAGTAGCAAACTTATTCTACTTTGCACGAAGATTAGAATCCTAGTTTGAAACTTGCAAATTTTATTAACGATCATAATTGTTTTACAAAGAAAATGATCCTATCCAAGATAACAAGGAATTCTACTACACCATCTACACAAATACAAGAAGAAATACCAAGAGGAGAAGGGAATTTGTCATAGCCTTAACCCGATAGAAATCTCTTCTTCTTCGAGGATAGATACGCAAAAATTCCTTGGTAGAATTGACCCCAACACTTGGGATGGATGGGGATGGTGGAGTTTAAGAGTAAAGTGTAAAGAAATGTTAGTAACTTATGCCTATTATAGACTTCAATTCCCACATGTGTCGGGAGTCATACCGGATCAGTAGTATCTGGAACCACGTGCAAAACGTTTTCTTTTAACGGTTAATTAAACCGCAAAATCAGCGAAGAGATACTTGTGCTGGACAAGGGATGACCGACACCATATCCGGCATCAACAATTTGTTAACGGTAATTAACTACAATCTTCTGATGAAGCGAGACAATTTTTTACTTGTGCCCGCTAGGGAGTACCCGGCACAGTACGCGGCATATTTTGCTTTGCTTTATATTGCTGTCGTGAGTTGTACAACCGCCAACATGCCCGGAAAAACTCGTCCTTTGGTTTGAAATTCCTTCCTGACATGCAAAACAGTCCAAACATAAGTCTGAACTTATATAGTAGACTTTCTATGCAAGATATATAAAAACTAGGTTTTTTAACCTTATTTTCATCAATAATCTTATAATTATAGCCTATAAAATATGATAAGTCTGAGGTTATCAACGCCCTACACTTACCTTTTGTTAGTCCTCGAGTAAAACTTAATCAGAAAAGACTAATTGGTTGTGCACAGAACAGATAACCATAATAATGACAACTAGATAAATCAATTCCAACTTACTGACTTAATTCACAAGCATCACTTCATCTTCCTTATTCCATCAAAAACATACTAATGGGTATAAAATAAAATATTCAATTTCAAAAACCGATCAAACTCTAGGGCTATTCTATATAAGGGATTTTGTAGTCTCCTTTTTCCGGTTTCTATATTCAGCCCTATTTTTCAAGGATTTCTGAATATGGCCAAGACACTCATCAATGGTTTCTATGATTCAACCCTATTTTTCAAGGGTTTCTGAACCTGACCATGATTTTTTTATTTAGACTGAGGAAGTTAGGAAAGAAACAAAATGAAAAACTTTTAGGTGTTACTTTATTCTGAGGCAATTTTTGCAACCTCATAGAATAATGCTTCATACTTTTTTTCATTATTTTGGAAGAAGATTTTTCTTCTTCTTCTTCTTCTTTTTTTTGAAGCTTTTTTTTCCCTTTTTTCTTTCTTTTTTATATACAAACCCTATTTAAGATTTTCCACCAAAAGAATTTTCACCATTACAAAAAAGAAAGAAAATATTACCCCAAAAGTAAATCAAAGATAAAAATAGGAGTAAGGTCATATACTCATGTTAATAAAGAGAATCACAAAGTTAAAATAGAAATCTAAAAGTCATTAGAAAGCTTACCTCTTGAGATAACAACCATTTATCATTCCCTAATCTCACTTTTCAAGGACATGCAAAAAGCTTAGTAAAACATTAATAAGATTTCAACTTATAACATATTTATATATATAAATATATATATATATATATATATTTATATATTGTTAAGTATATAAATATATTTTTTAAAATAAAATCATTTTTAAAAGGGGGACCTCTGCCCTACACTTGGCAGGAACACTGTCTCTAGTGTTCAAGGCAAAGAATTAAAAGGAAAAGAATATAAAAAGAACAGGAATGTGAAATAGAAGACTCCCCTGGGATGAAGAGACGGATGTGTGAGAGCCCTACACTTGGTCTTTGGCTATGTGGCGGGATGATCAGAGATTTGGAAGCAGTGGTGACGGACTTCCCATGCACCCCTCAAATTAAGTTGAGTTTGGGATAGGAGTTGACCTAGTGGCCTTGGCTGAGCAAGAAGTTGTTGCAATTGTGACTGCAATGACTTGTGTTCCTTGCGAATGGTTGAGATCTCTGTGTGAGCATCTTGAGATTTGTTCATTAGCGTCGTCATCATGTCATACAATTCTGCCATCTCGGCTTCTGAATTCGTTGCAGATTGGGATGATTGGTTTGAAGGGACTCGCCGTAAGGAGTTAGTGAAAATTGCCTTTGACCTCAGATAACCGGCATGGTTCTCAAATTCTAAGAAATTTAGGTACCATGCTGCCAGGGTTGTCTAAAACCCTCGATTGTTGCCCACATACTTTACTTCCTCAGATGCCTTAAAGTCTTGCAATTCATGGCATGGCTAAGCATGTGATCTTGTATTAACCACAATTTTCTGGCTGAGGAAGGAAATTCATTGCCAACTGCTCCACAACTTTTACAGAGCACTCGCCTTCATCAATTGTTGGGCGTTTACTCTCCAACAAATTCTCATGACTTTTCATTAATTTATCAAATTTGTTGTCAGTGTTGCCCACATGGTATAAGCCTGGGGTACCGCCCCTTGATCCACCCATGGCCTAGTTTCAATTTCTTCACAGAGGGATTCAATCCCACTCAGAAATCGCTCTCCTGGCTTTTTCAGTTAATTTTCACCAAGGGAGGATAGTATCATGGTTTGCATTGGTTTACCAATCCTTTGTAGAACAACTGGAAAGTTACTCCTTGGTGAGGCCTTGGTGAGGACATGTCCGAAGCAACCCTTTAAATCGGTCCCAAGTCTCACATATGTTCTCCAATCCAGGTTGTTTCAATTGTAAATCTCGGCGATTATATCTCCAGAGTGTGACTTGGTGACAGAAACTTGTCATAGAATTTGGTTGACATGTCATCCCATGTGAAATGGTACTTGGGGTTCGATTGTGGTACCATTTGCTGGCTATCCCCGTGAGGCTATGAGGAAAGACGAAAAGTCATGCATATTGTAGGACATCATCTGTGCGGTAAGGCTATTGATGTGCGACAAAAATTTAGTCACGTGCAGCAAGGCCTCGTCTGGGCTTGAACCATTGAACATACCTAATTATTTCACCCAATGAATATGATGATATGGCTTAAGTTTTTGCCACTCACCGTACTGGGTTGTGAGAGGTGGGGGAGGTTGATAGCGGATTTCTGGCCCTAACTGGATGACCGATTGATCTTGCGGACGGTGGGAGTTGCATCATCTCGCCTATAGTATTTGATTCTATTTGTGTAAGGGTGTTTTTTGTTGGTTTTCTTTCTTCGTTGCCTCAAGAACAAAGAAAGGTCCTCTTGATCTCGGGATCGTGATTGGCTAGATCTTCGGCTAGACTACACAATCGAAGAAGCATTCACCTTAAAACGCCTATATAACTTCAGGAGGAGAAAAACAAGACATTATAATATTTTTAACAAGGATAATGAAAGAAAGAAATAATAAAAAAACAGGTTATGTATATAAATCTGAAATTTTCCAAAATTAAAAAAAATACAATTGAGGACGTGTCGGGCGGAATGTCGTGCGTGATGTCATCCTTGTTTGTCATGAGTATTTTTCCAACATAAATTTTTTTCTTGGAAGCCAGTCCAACGGTATGCACAACACACATATGACAAGCAAAGTACATGCAACAAGCATCAAGGGACAACATCCAGGCAACCAAACAAGCAACACTCATGATCGGCGTCAGGCCAAGGCCCGCCAGCCTAACCAAACCAACCTTGTGCCACAAGCATGTGCTTAGGTGGTATAAGTCCACTCTTATCCTTGTGGTGGTGAGTGGCCATCCGGCATGTCGGCTGTGTGCCTCATTGAAATACCCCATAAATTAATCTAAATTAATTTAGGGGATTTCCTTTATTGAACCCTAAAAAAAATAATATTTAAAACTAAACTTTTATAAGGTATTATGAATTTAATAATAAGATTTATAAGTCAATAATCTTGGGAAAATTTTGAGACACTCCAATTATATTATAAAGATTTTAGAAATATATGGAACATTGATTTGGATCATAAAAGTCAATATAAAATCATAGTTGAAATATCCCTAATAATTATAAAAATAATTAAGGTTTAATTATATAAGGCTAACATGTTGCAAAAATGGATTAAGTAATATTTACATGAATTAAGGTTTCAATGAACCTCAATTATATTTAAAAAAAATAAATACATAGTCTAAAAAGATTTATCAAACGTAACATGAAATTCTAAATTAAGGGATAATTTAAAAGGAGTAAATTATACAATAAAAATCGGTGCAACATGTAATATATACTATTAAATGAAATGACACATAGGTTATTATGAGGAAGATTGAGAGGTTATTTAACGAGCTAATTTAATTATGAATCTTCTCTAATCCTTTTCATATTACTTTCACTCATGTTACAAAAAAAATAACAATTAAAAAAAATATAACATAAATAGTAGCTTCTCTTCTACTCTTTCATTTTCTTTTATTATAAAACTTATATGCTGGCCTCTCTTCTTCATATTCCCCGCATACAATAACTCAATTGACAAACAAATAAATACTTTAGCAATTTATCTTTCACTCACGGTTGAAATCCTCTCCTTTATTTTCTCCTCACATTATGAAATATATATAATACATGTGAGCTCTCTATTTCTTCACTCACTTAATTGACAAAGGAACCTTTCATTCTCTTCACATCTCTTCACGTTAATTTAACAACTGGTGCTTTCATTCTCTTCACTTCAATATTGCAACTCTGCGTGGTGAGAGGATCATACATACAGCGCTCTCTCCATTCACTTTCTTCACCCACCGTTACAATCCTAACTCCAAGAAATACCTACAAGCCCGCCGTTCACATTCTCTTCATTTTCTTCTCATATTTCAAGAAACATACAGTTACTTCGATCCCCTTGTTTCAGCCCCTGAAATTGTATATCGCTGGAGTCCTGATCTCATGCACCAAATTGAAGGGAGGACCGAAAGCATTTCCATTCCAGAACTGCCTACACTCCTCTTCATCGCTTTCTTGTACAAGCGCCTTTGCAGCAACAAATCATTGATCTGCTTTTTGCACACCAGACTCTACAGGACTGAAAACAATTCATATCTGCAACCGGTAATATACCCAACCCTATCTTCTTCTTCTCCTCTACTATTATAACAATAGAAGTTTTAAATTATTCTGTTGGGCACCGTGTGAGAACTGAAGGAAAAAAAGATAGAGATTAGCAAAAAGAAAATCTTAATCCTAACTAATTAAACAAGTAATTGGGTTAGATATTAGTAGCGCTAAATTCTAGTTCATGAGTATAGGAATTTTTGGAATAATGTTTTTGGTTAAGAAACAAACTCAAAAGTAAAACGAGCAGTAAAAAATATACAAATAAAAATGGTTGTATTAACAAGTGTATAACAAATTTAGTGGTTTTGAGATTAAGTCGGTAACAAGTCGTTGCGGTAATTAAATATAAATTGCTATTATTTATGGTGTAAGTTGAGAATTTTATGGTTTGATAAGTGGTTCAAATTTTTAGTGATTGTAGGATTTAAAATTTGTGAAATAGAGTATGGTAAAAGAGAGATTATAGAGAGAGGGATAAATATATTAATATAGGATGACTAAGTTATAAAAACTGATGGTTTGTAAAGAAAAATGATAAATTGATAAGTAATAAGTCAATGAAGATAGATTTGATAAAGGCTAATAAAAAATATTATTATTAAATGTTTAAATGGGTTGGTAATTTGGGATTTTAAAAAACCTTATTATGTAGTTGAGTTTATTGGAAATTAATATTTGTGGTTGGTGGGAGAGATTAAAGGATTACTTAATAATTAATTATCAAGTAAAGTAGTTAATGATTAGTGGTTTTAAATGTAAATACACTTTATATATTTGAGATTAAGGAAATAAAAGGGATTGAGTAAAAGAAAAGTTGTAGGGAATAGATGATTAAGTGGATCAATTGATTAATAAATTATTTAGTAAACTTTGTTAAGTTAATAATTGATCAATAAACGCCAAGTTCAATGGCGAATTAGACTGTAAAACGAAAAGAGAATATATGGGTTAAAGTAAGTAATTAATTATCCGTAGTGAAGAAGGTTGATGATTTTAGAATTTAATATATAATTATATATGTATATATATAAGCTTAAGAAAATAGGATGAAATGAATAATAAATTAGTAATATGAGAGTAAGGAATTTAGTATTTAAGTTGGTAAATTGAAACCGACTGGTTGATAAACGTTAGGAAACTTAGGATATGATCTGGTAGTGTGTTGTATTAAAAATTAATATGGTAAGGGTTAGAATATGGAGGAGATCAATAGATAAAATAATACAAAATATATAGATATATGTATAATGAGAGAAACTTTAGCCTAATGATATAGTTGCATATCATGATCATAAAGTGACAAATAAGATAATAAAACAAGTTATTATCACACTCGAAATTTGAGGAGATAGGAGTTTAAAATGAAGGATGAAATAATACTAATACCTTGGTAAGGATTAGCTAGAATAACATTACTGTATTTCATATATATATAAATAATGATATCGGTATTATGTGTCGAGTTTTGGGTTAGTATCAACTATAAGATATTTTATATATGGAATAACATTTCTATTGTGGTGATTAGTACATTGGTGGGCTTGTAACAGTCAAGGTGTCGGTTAATGATAATATGACTATTTAAACTAATGCACCGAGATTAAAATGTTTCAGATTAGGTTTTTATAAATTCCAGTAAATAATCCTAACTAGTTGAATTAATTTAAATACCTTCCTGAATGTATTTTGACTTCAAATTTTAACTATAGATTCCTTATTAAATCTAGTTTATTTTGATGTGAATTATTATGGTTTTGGAGTTTTTAAACATAAGTTATGAGTTTTGCAAGTTATGGGTTTTCTAGAATTATTTGGCTAATTTAAAAAGATATTTTTATGAAATAAAATTTTATAATATGTATAAAATGTTATAGTTACTGTATATTAAATTTGGTAATTTTTGGGCAATGGTAAATGGTTTTAAAAATTGTGTTTATGAGTTTTTCATAAATAACTTATAATATATGGTTTTTAATGTAACCAAAAATTAAAGTATGGTTGTTAATTAACTTTTAAGCTGGGGAAAATAAGGGAAACTAAATAAAAATTTTATAACAGTAAGTTTATAAATGTTTGGGTATTAGCTATTATGAGAAGTGAAATTATTTACATATATGTATATATACTTATATGGTAGATTTAAAAATAGGAACTTATGTAAATCAAGGAATTTAATTATTTTTACGTTTTATTTACTATATTATATGGGGGTTAATATTCTTAATTAAAACTAAGGAATAATATATATATTTTTTTACGCATATATAAAAAGGGAATAAAGTAGTAACTTAGAGTAAAGCAAGGAACTAATAAATTAACACTTATGATAACTACATATTATAAGAGCTAGAATCCTAAGATATAGTAAAAGAAATACTTAATGAAACATACTTGGAATGCAGTTAAAGGTTGTAGTAATAAGATAGTTTAAATATGATAAGTTACATAGGGGATGTCTTAGTTAAATTCTAATACAGGTATACTTATATATACTAATAAATAAAGGAAAACATTTTACTTATTAAACCATATGTCGGTTGTGGTATGCCTAAAAGTTATTGAACATAATGAAATACAATAGAATTTCCTAAAAATGTTATGGATAAATCTTAATACATAAAGATATATATAACATATATGTATATAACTACATTAAAATAGATGAGGGAAATAATATTCCTTGTGATAGTTATAATAAGTAGAATATATATAAATGTTAAACCTTAGGTTTTAATCGGTGTGTAATTAAACAGTCACTATTAACTTACAGGTTTAATTACACAACATAATCGTAACACGGTCTTGGGCTAACCTACTAAGCCCAAGTCTATGAACTCCAAAAGCCCACTTAAACAATCAAAGAGAGTTTGGGCCACTCTCAGGAATAAATTCTAAATCGTTCTAAACTAAGCGAAAAGGGCCTAGTGAAGGATTTAGTTGACAAGTCAAGCCCAAATCTTTGTGAGAGGATAATGGTAAACCTGGAACTATTAATCAGTAAGAGAGAAGGTTGTTTAGTTTATAAGTCCCGTAACTAATCGACACTTGGAATACCTTAATTATAGGTTACTATTGGGGAATCACTTATTCGAGTTATTTATTGTTCTTCACATACCAGGTACGATTTCTCGTACTCCGTTACTTTTTGCTGATTGTCTTATGAGACGTTTTCGAAAAACGCTAACTGACTTTAAGAGGAATTTCTAAAAGGAAATGGTTGTGTGACTAACTCAGCTTGTGTGACTAACTGAGCCTTGAATGTGAAACTCACTTGGGTATTGGTTCTTTCTCTTTGGTTGTTCCATTAGACATTGACTGCTTAGGGTTTACGCTTCTGCACTCTGTAGGACTGAGTGTTTTGGTATTGCTCTGGGTAGTTAGTGATCTGGTGGGAATTTGGAAAAGATCAATTTTGGTAAATCCTTCTTTTGACTCTGGATATTGTTTCATCCATGAGCTGGTTCTTGAGGTTTCGACGTGCGCGCGTCTTCAATGGTAACAGCAGGGGGCTGTATATCCCTCGCCCATAGGGGCATTTATATTTACAGCAGGGGGCTGTATATCCCTCGTCCACCAGGACATTTTTAATCTGACAGCAGGGGGCTGTATATCCCTCGTCCACCAGGACATTTTTAATCTGGCAGCAGGGGGCTGTATATCCCTCGTCCATACGGACATTTATATCTGGCGGTGGGGGCCATCTCTCCCAATTGATTTTATTCTACTCTTGAGTTATTGGTTCTTGGATCTATCTTATTATTCCTAGTCCTTTGTGACTATCTGAGTCTTTCTACTCCTAACGGGAATTGGGTTTAACTAAGGCATTGGATGTTCACTAACACATGTTGTGGTTTTGTTTCACTAACTTTACTTTTCTGTTATTAACCTTTATTCTTATCTTGTTATCTTGTTTTGGTGATATGTGAAATGCCTTGTTCCCCTGTGTGGTTTAAGTGATTGCTTTCAAGCTATATTTATTTAAGAGTTGTTTTATAAGTTTGTTTTTGGAGAATTGTACCAGTTCCATTCCAGGGAACTGACTCACACCCTCCCGGGGTGGGCTGCTTGGTTTCATCTTGCAGGTACGAATTGATTTACAGGTGGCCACGAAGAGAATGAGTGTTTGGGATAGGACTAGGTTTTTGTGAGAGTTGTTTGTAATTTATCTATATTTTAATCATGTTAAGTTTTTCTCGAGTTCAGACCGTATCTTTTGTAAATTGTAAGTTGTAATTGGTGAGGTTTGGTGCCGGGTTTGGAACCCGATGGTTTGTAATCGCCTAGAGTTTTATTTCGGCTGTAATTATGGTAAATAGGGGCGTTACACTCATTGTCGGGGCCTTGGGTTAAATTACCTTAAGGCTTGTCAAGTTGTGTGCTTGGCGCCGCTAACGTGTGGATGCCTCTTGTTTGCATACATGTGTTCAATTTCTCTGCGTGCATGTGTGTTTGCTTGTTGCTTGAGTGTTCCTAAGTGTTTCCGCTGCGGATTCCCTGAGTTTTTTTTAAGCAATTCATACGTTAGAAAATTTGTTATCACGGTCGTCATTTGCTAACAAGGAATTTTAGGGTAAAAGAATGTACAAAAAATGAATAAAAGAATCCTACAAACTCTACTATTGGGTAGCAAAAATCCCGGTCGGAATAAAGTGTAAGTAAATTACGACCAAGAGTATTGAACCCAAGGGACTTAGTAGAAAATCAGTCCTAATCCTAGTCATTGCCTATTCTAAAAGGGGGGAAATGGACATTAATTTCAAATTAAAACAACTATCTAATAATCTAACTAAATGGAATATTTACAATGAATTATCCTTGATTCGGGATAATAATCAACATAAGAGCAAGTATGATCATAAAGTCAAATTGACAAGTCTCGAATTAATCAAACAAATGAATGTCGGATGTCATGCCGGACCTTAGACTCACGACACAATCATGGACTTTGAATGTGCCGACATCCGTGATCCAGTAGTACACTCGGCAGGAGCAATTTGTTAATGGTACTTCCAGTTTTTGGTTTGACAACAGGAACTCATCATCCATTATCGAATCGAGCATATTTCATGCACGAATGAACAAGATAGTGGAAAAAAATAGATTAATTCCAAATCTTAAGTCTTGTTTCCCAATCCATAGAACAACGAAGTTAAAGACCAATAAGATTCTACAACCCATTCTACTCTTGTCTTGTGAACCTCAAATAGAATTTTAAAGTAAGGAGAACAAGTAGCGAACTTATTCTACTTTGCACGAAGATCAGAATCATAGTTTGAAACTTACAAATTTTGTTAACAATTGTAATTATTTTACAAAGAAATCATTCCTAACCAAGGATAACAAGGAATTCGACTGCACCATCTACACAATACATGAAGAAATACAAAGAGGAGAAGAGAATTTGTCATAGCCTTAACCCGATAGAAATTTCTTCTTCTTCTTCGAGGATGGGTGCGCAAAACTTCCTTGGTAGAATTGACACCAACAATTGGGATGGATGCGGATTGTGGAGTATGAGTGGAGTTTCTGGAGTGTTGAAGTGTAAAGAATGTGTAGAACTTCGGCCTATTTATAGACTTCAATTCCCAAAAGTGTCGGGAGTCCATGCCGAATCAGTACTATCCGGCACCATGTGCAAAACGTTTTTCTTTTAACTGTTAATTAAACCGCCAAATCAGAGAAAGATATTTGTGTCAGACAAGGGATGTCCGCCACCATACCCGACATCGACTAATTTATTAACGGTAATTAACTGCTATCTTCTGATGAACTGAGACAACTTTTCACTTGTGCCGGCTAGGGAGTACCCGGCACAGTGCCCGACATTCTTTTGCTTTGCTTTATATTGCTGTCAAGAGTTGTACATCCGGCAACATGCCCGGCAAAACTTGTCCTTTGGTTAGAAATTCCTTCCTGATATGCAAAACAGTCCAAACATAAGTCTGAACTTATATCATAGACTTTGTATGCAAGATAATATTAAAACTAGTTATTTTAACCTTATTTTTATCAATAATCTATAATTATAGCCTATAAATATGATAAGTCTGAGGCTTATCAGTAATCGGTACCACTTTAGTCCGACAGACGTTCGTGCACAATAAAAGGCTCTTTGATAGTCGAGCAAATAATTCATACACACATGCATATAACACACATATCGCTCTTAAACAATAAACATACAATGTTTGAACCCAAGGAAAACCTCTGGATGTTCAGACCTCACAATAACATACCGTTCACTTATGGTGGGAGGAGCTGATGTCTGGATCTCGGCCCACTCTCCAATATTTTAGGTCTGAAATAATGTATACACTGAGTATTAGTCACTATGAGCTAAAATAAATTCGGTATTCCCAATAAACGCTAATTCCCGTTCTATTGACCCCCCTTAAACAGTTAGTTTAAATTACTCGGGTTTTCTCAACTATATTTAGGATTAGTTTAAATCATCCTTTAATGTGTTATATAACATGTAGTATTACATTACTACTTAAGATTAATCTTTATAATCTATATCATCCATTCATAGGCTACTACACTTGATTATATATATAATTCATATTATAATACTTGAATTATATAATTCATCCTTTATTCAACATTTGTAAACCTACCACTAGATCTTTATATCTAATGTTTGGCAATCGCACTCCTCTACCTTATAACATCCTATACTTAGCCTTGTATGATTATCCAATCATATCATATATTTTACCTCACTCCATATATGCATATAAATCTATATGAATTACAAAACTCATTTATAAAAATGTATTCCTTTAATATTCATTTCCTTTCCTCAATGACTATTAATAACTTACATTCGTTATACATTTATAACATTGCCAACTATATTCTAAATTTCATTTCCTACCTCTTATAATCTCGCAAAACTCTTTCCTATTAATTACAGTCTCACCCCACCAACTTTTATAATGTTACAATCATGTTCCTTATATCATATATATGACATTTCCACTCTTATCTTATAATTTAACCTATGGTTTCTTCTTCATTTTTAGTTAGTGCCGAACAACCCACTACTGTCCAGATTTATTTCTCAATTCCCAAACTTTCCTTTAATTACAAATTCGCCTAATTCCTAAACTTTACAATGTCATCCTTAAACTATATATTATACAACTTATGAAATACCCCTAACTTCTAAAACTTAATTGAATGATATATTAATGATCTAAGAGGACTAATAATCATCTTAATACCATTGGGAAACAATATAAGATCTCAACAAGGCAAAAACATGTCTTAAGATCTGTAAAGCCAAAAATGTGCTTTAAGAAACCATAGAGATTGTATGACCTCAATTAGGATCCAAAGTGGATTCCTAAGTATTATAATTAAGTAATGAACACAATAAAACCATTCTCAAAGAAAACCAAGCTCAAAAACATGTCCAAACAAAAAATGTGCTTCAAAACTCCTTAGAGCACGTTTTTCAGCAAATTGACTTTATAAGTGGGTTTTGAGTGGTGTTAGGGGCTGGATTACACCTTGTTATATTAATGTACTATAATGTACCACATTATAAGGTCTAATTCAAAAATATTCCAAAAAATCACAAATATGACATTCATTTGTGAATAGTAACTGAAATAGTACTTTTTTAAGTAATATTGACTAAGTCAAGTCAATGGTCAATGCTTGACCCTTCTTTGACTATATGGAGGCAGAAGCATTAATGGGATAAGAGTGCCACCTTGCACACCAGCCTAAATTCTTGCCAATTTGGTGAATCACCATTTATCTTACTTTTACACTTTTCCATTACTTAAGTCATAAGCTAGACTTCCTCTTTCATTTCCTTTGGTTCCATCCATCCTCCTCCCTCCTTGATCTCTTCATGAAGTGTTCTTGAGCTGCCATAGTAGGAATCCACTCCCACCTCATAAGGTAATGCCTTAAGTCATAAATTAGCCCTTTCTCTTCCTCTCTTCAAGGGCTACACAATGAGCTAACCACCTTGCTGTTTCCATGGCTCATACTCAGTTACATGGTGTTTAAAGGAAGGAGAAACTCAGCTAAAGCAAGAACAAAGGGAAAGTTTGGTAAAAATCAATTTTAAGGTAAAAATCTACCTTAAACCATCCCTTGTAATTCCCAAAAAATTAAAGCTGCTTTCCTTGAGTTCATATGCTCATTTTGTCTCCAATTTGATGTAGAAGTAGTAGCTAGGACTTGTTCCAAGTGGTGGCTGAATTCAAGAGCAATTTCCACTATTTTAAGACATTTTTGTCTAGGTAACTTCTACCATCTTATACCTTGTTGTAATCTGAATAATTATCATGTTTTGTGGTGATTTTGATGCTCTTTTATCTCTGGAAATTTAGGCTGAAAACACCTTGTATAGCCATTGGAGTTTCAAGGTAAAAACCTAGCTAAATTAGGGTTTTTATGTGTTCTTATGGTTGGTTCAAATTTTAGAACCTAATCATATCTTATATTGCTGCTAGAAACTAACTAAGAGGCTGTCCAATTTGAGCTCCCTTCTTCCGTGACCAAACAACACCTTAAAAGTGCATAAAATCAAGGTATAACATTATATTACATGTTTTAATACCTTGCGAGCTTATATAAATTGTGCCGTGAGTGGATTGTTATAAGTAGTTGATTTTGACTTTATAAATGACTATGAAATATCATAGAAACTTTGGAATAATTAATTAAGTGGTTAATTAACATAATTGTCAAATTTAAGACATTATGTAGAAGTTTTGTAAATAATGAAGAATTTGGTATGAGGAACGAGATTTTACAGCATTATTAAGACATTTAAAGTGTAATTTTATGTTATAATGCAAAGTTTTAATTAGGTTATGTTATTAGGCCATTTTAATTTAAGTTTAAAGCTTATTTAATTTAATTTATGCATTTAGCATTAAGTTTGGGATCAAACAGTAATTACTGGAAAATTATAAAGTCGTGGGCTATATTAAATGAAATTTAGGGTTTAAAATGAATTTAAATAAAAATTATAACATTTTATAAAGTTTTGTGTCAAAATTGTGAATATAAGAAACTTTAGAGTAAACATTGTAATTACCGAGAAATAGAGAGTCAAACTACTTAGAGGTCAAAGGTTGACTATCTAGGGGACTTTGACCAAATTTGGTGAAAAATGGAGCTAAATATCAACTTATATTAAACTATATAGTAAATTGTAAAATTTACATAACATATGGGGTATATATTAGATTACCAAAAGTTTTGGGTATAAAATGGTATTTTATACACCTATGAGTTATTAGGAATTTTTAGGAATTTATTGGGTTAAATTTGGAGTTAAAATGAACTATATATGTATAATATATAGTATATATATCATTGTTATATTTTGGATAAGTGAAATGGGGTGGAAATGTAATAACCGGAACTATAAGGGTTAGGAATTATATTTATAACCTTTTGGTGTAGTTTTGGTAATTTTTGGAATGATATATGAGGTTTTAGGAAAGATATGTGTTAATATATAGTTATAATGACATTAGAAACTATATGTTATAAGTGGGCTTATTTGGTATATATATAAAGTTGAGAGGTGGAAATTAATTTTGAACAGACCCTAGGGTCTGTTCGACTATTTTGAACATTATAACTGTAGGTTATAATTATATAAAGGTTTAAATGTTATAATATAAGGTATATGTTTATAAGTGTAACAATATAATAATATTTTGGGTTACTTTTAATTTCTGAAAGTATTGGTGAAATAAATAAAACCTGAACAGCATAGGTTCTGTTTGGTATTTTGTAACATGTTATAACTATAGGTTATAAATGATTTAATGATATAAATATCATAATATATGTTATATTACTATAATGTAACATTATATAATAATGTAGTAGTCTTGTAATAAAAGAATAAAAGTGGATGTTCGGTAATATGGGTGTTTTGAATAAAGTTTATAATATGGTTTATAATGTTATAAGGATTGTAACATTTATAAGGAATATTCATTAAGGAAGAATGATATATATTAAAACTAACCATATAATAAATGGTCCCATCATACATATATATAAATAAATATATGTTATGGAGTGAGAAATATAATATGGTTCAATAACCATATAATATTATAAGTGGGATGATATAAGATAAGGAGAACAGAATTATAAACATTAGTTAATTAAATCCTAATGTTATGTGTGTACATGGAATAATAAGGAATTATATAATTCAAAGTATTTTAAATATGGATTATACAATATATTACACTTGGATAAACTAACCTTGGAAAATAAATACTAAGGTAGGATGTATAATACATGATCAAGATTACACATACAATATGGTGACAAACTATATAATATAAAGTGTATAGCTATATGCATGCGGACGTAACCAAGCATGCAAAATAAACGCTTACGTAAATTAATCCCGAAGTAAACCGAAAACCCAAGAAACGTTAATTAGTTAACAACGAGGAATAAACCGGGATGGATTAGCAACGTTACGGGGTGTCGTAGTGTATTGTTAGTATGAGATGCTAATGCGTAGTGTGATACATATTATTAGATTATTAGAGGTGTCTCGAGGATCACCAGAGGATTTAGCTGATTCTTACTCCACGGTTCTATATTCACGGTGCACGGTATGTTATTATGTGGCTTGATTGTCTCTGAGGATTTCCTCAGTTCAGACATTGTGTGAAAATCTGTGATAAGATTGAATGTCTACTTGTGTGAATCAATATGCATGACTTGTGTATTAACGCTGCTTATTATTATTATTGTTGTGCGATAATAGTACTGTTCGTATATATGAACATATTTATAAAACGAACTAGTGGTTATGATGCTATCTTATATGTGTAATATAAGGAACGTAAGAAAACGTTGTAGCATTAGGATAATAAGATATATATTATCCGAGACTTATATTGATAAGTGTCCAAATGAGCATGTTTTATAGGTGTATTTCATATATCATATTAACACTTTTCTTGCTCATTTCTCCACTTCGGTTAGTTTTCCTCTAGTTTATGTTTTATTGTTTTTATCTCACAAATTTATTGGTTTAACATGAGAAAAACCAAGCTGGGAGTAAAGTAGACGAAGAGACGAACGCATAGGCGCAGACGGCTCGAAAAACGGAGTCCAAACGAAGAATCTAGAGCCGGTCAAAGTTCGTAGAAGAAAATAAGTCAAAATTGTGTCCACCCTTGTGACCGCATGGGATTAGGCGGACACAAAGGTGACCGCGCGGACAAGACTCATGGTGACCGCATGGGGGGAGGCGGACAGCTAGGAGGACACACAAGGTGTCCGCATGGCCTTAGGCGGACAACACACGCGGACAGCTACAACCGCATGACCAGACGCGGACAACAGACGCGGACAAGGCTGTCCGCATAACCAGAGGCGGACGTCTACGCGGACAAGGCTAAGGACCGTGAGACAACCGCATAACTGAAGGCGGACATCTACGCGGACGCGTGTAATGTCCAGATAATTAACGCGAGCTTCTTCGCCGACTATCTGCAACTTGCTTCTGCCATATCCATTACCAGTCGGCGCCTACCTTAATTCACTCACGCTTTGTCTCCAGCTCTGTCCCCTGCAATCAATGAGCAATCAATGAGCTGCAATCAATAGGCAATCAATGTTCTTCCACTCCAGATCTGCCTCTTCGCTTCCTCTATATAAACACACGTTCCTTCTGCTTTCATTGATACATCCACCACCCAAACAATCCATCATCGATCCACTTCACCACACATCACACATCCATCCCATTTCTCTTCTTCCGTCTTCTCCATTTTATTTATTTTACATTCCACCATATCCACCTCTAGTCCTACGTATACAAAATAGCAGAACGAATGCAGGAGTGACTACAGATGATTTCTACTACTCTTGTTTCTGTTTATCTATTTAATATGTTAGGCTAGAATATTTATACTCTCGGAATGGTTATTATGTGTTTGTATTATTATGCAATATTTTTACTGGTTTTAATTTAAATACAGTTTGTTACGATTAAAGTTTTATCACGCTCCCTTTTTAAATTTAAATTTCATCGATTTATTAGAAAGCTTTACTAAATCTGTTTCTAATCTGATCGGTGACAAACAGATAGGTTAATTAAGCCGTAAAACTGTAGGAACTTATTTTCATCGTTTAAGTTAGTACAAGTTGCAAGAATAAAATTCCTCATACTCCTCTGCCGTAAACTAGTGCTTGCTTGAGTTTTCATCGGACCTTGCATTTCTGGAACGAGTTCTTATGAGTTTTCATCGGACCTTAAGATAAAAAACAGGAATCTTGCCAAACTATTACATTAAACCGGTAGAGTTAGCATATTTAAGCAGATAATATTAACCTGACCCAGAGTCTCGTTTAATTTATCTATTAACTTAGTTTATTTTATCTTTCTTTTTATTTATAATACAAGCCAATTAATCCCCCCTTTTTGTGACACGCTTAGGTACTTTAATATTCACGTTAGTCCCACGGTTCGATATCCGGTCGCTACACTTTACTATACTACCACGACCGGGATTTGTTTGCAGCCCGACGTTTATTTTGAGTTTTAATTTCTTTTCTTTTATTTTAATTTCACCAGTTCTAACCACTCAGATATACACGTCTGCAAAATGGCGCCGTTGCCGGGGACTAGATTTATTCTAGTCCCTAAGACCCGGATTATTCACTTGTTATATTAGAATATTTTGTCTATTTTTTTTTTTGTTTGTTGTTTTTATTAATTATCTTTTATATTTGTTTATATTAACTATGTTTGTTTCTAATCATTTTATTTTCTAATCTGTTTCAGTAGTTTCGTTTTATATACGAAAACACAAAAAATAAAAATAAAAAGTGTAGGCGGCAAATGGAGGAGGAGCTCGAACAATGTTGATTGTTAGAATAGAGAATGGAGAAGCAGCGAAAGAAATGAGAGACAGAGAGGAGATTAGAGAGGAAGAATGATTCGTATATTGCACTTGTACCTCACATAAGGGAGGATTAGTAATATATATACAGAGAAGAATAAACGACTAAACACTAACGGTAATAAAGCAACGGATAAGTTGCTTAGCTAATATAAACTATATACTGATATCCTAACACCCCCCTCAAAATCGAGGAAATAAGAATTTCAATGATTTGCTAGAATATTAAGCATCCCCATTGAAGCAAGTTGACGTCGGTACTCTTTCCCGGGAAGACTTTGGTTAACATATCAGCCTTCTGTTGAAGATTTGGAATGTGAGCAATGTTGATGAGACCAGCTTTAATCTGGTCACGCACGTAATGGACATCAATCTCAATATGTTTTCCCGTTTGTTAAGAACGGGATTCTTGGCGATGTAAACAGCGGAGAGATTGTCACACCGAAGAGGTATAGGTGTAATGTCGGTGACGCCCATTTCGTGAAGAAGACGTGAAAGCCAAGCGAGTTCGGTGGTGACGCGACGGAGGGCTCGATACTCAGCTTCTGCTGATGATAGAGAGACACAAGTCTGCTTCTTGGATTTCCAAGAATGGGAGCACCACCGAGAAGAATGTAGTAGCCGCTTACGGACCTGCGAGAAATGGGACAAGCAGCCCAATCAGAATCGCAATATGCGGTAAGAGAAAAATTATCGGAGTTATTGAGAAAAATGCCATATCCTAAAGTTCCTTTGATGTATCGAAGAACATGGATGGCAGCGTCCCAATGCTGTTGGTGTGGTTGATGGTTGAACTGGCTTAGAAGTTGGATGCTAAAATTCAAATCTGGTCGGGTGTTAACAAGATAGTTAAGTTTCCCCAGCAGTCGACGGTAATCAGTAGCATTGGAAAGGGGTTGGCCGTCATGGTGGTGGAGCTTTGTGTTGGGTGGGCGCTAGAGGAGTGGCACCGGTGGTTGAGAGTCCATCTCATACTCCTGGAGAAGGTCGATGGCGAACTTGTATTGAGTGATACCCACACCCTCAGCTGTGTGATGATATTCCATCCCAAGAAACCGATGTAGATGTCCTAGGTCCTTGATTTTGAACAAGCGGTGAGTGTCTCCTTGACATGTCTAATTTGGACTCATTGTTTCCGCAAACTATAATATCATCAACGTAGACTCCGAGGAAGAGGATGGAATCACCATCGGTCCACTTAAAAAGAGAATGATCATTTTTTGAAATGCTGAAACCGAGGTGAATAAGAGTGGTGGATAGCTTCGAATACCACTGTCGAGAGCTTGTTTCAAACCGTACAATGACTTTTGGAGCTTGCAAACGAGACCTCTTGTATCAATTTCGAGCCCTTTGGGAGGTTGCATGTAAATATCTTCGTGGAGATCACCGTGAATGAAAGCGTGTTCACGTCGAGTTGGTGAATAAGCCACCGTCGTTTGACCGCTATGCTGACCAAGGCCCGAATGGTGGTCATTTTGACTACCGGAAAAAACGTCTCGTCGAAATCCACTCCATACTTCTGTGTGAAGCCCCGGACAACTAACCGGGCCTTATATCTTTCTATGTCTCCGTTGGTTTTGTATTTGATTCGGTAAACCCACTTGCAAGAGATGCATTTCTTCCCTTTGGGGAGTTTAACAAAGGCTCCAGGTGTTATTCTGCTCAAGGGCGTGTAATTCGGTTGCCATTGCTTCCCTCCAATTCTGGTCATGGCAAGCTGCCTTGTATGACTTTGGTTCATCTTGGCAATGACTAGAAACCTGACCACAAGTAACACGAGAAGGTATTAATCAGTCAAAGAATTAATATTGGTAATGTACTGTAATTGTGGAGTTTCAATCGAGTAATCAGAATCTGAGTGAAATAATCGGTGGAAGCTTGATTGCACTCATAGTCAAGAAGCTTGGTTGGAAGTTGTCGGTGACGAGACGACCGTCGAAGTTGAGGAACTGTTTCTGATTCATGGTTTCTGGAGAAAGATGATTGGTTCTCTGGTGGAGGAGAAATTTCTGGTTGAAGAGGAGCATCACTGTCTTGATTATTCATGATGTTCACGTTGCAGGGAGGGAAATTTCCCCTTGTCCAACCATTTGTTCCTGTCGACCAGTAGCAGTATCATTGTAAGAAATTTCTTCTTCTTGTTGCGCCATCTGTCTTTGGGGAGAAGGAGGAGTAGTGTGAAAACAGCAATGAATTCGTCGTCGCAAGGGATTGGAATTCTGTCTGCACATCATTTTTCTCTGCACTTAAGAGGGGAAAAATATAATCGAAAAAAGTGACATCCCGACTAGTGATTATGTTACGTTTATCTAGCAACAATAATCGGTGACCTTTCTTACACAAACCAGGCCCGAGATATTGGCTTTGGATCCACGATCATGAAATTTAATACGAGGGAGATGTGGACCTGTGTGATAAGCAAGACATCCAAAAGTGTGAAAAGTGCTATAATCGGAGGAGTGCCATGAAAAATTTCATATGGAGAAATGCCATTTAGGGTAGAAGAGGGAAGACGGTTGATAAGATGTGTCGCCATCAAAATACTTTCTCCCCAATAATCCATGTTTAATCCGGATTGAAAGAATAATGCACGGGCTGTTTCTAACAAGTAACGGTGCTTACGTTCCACTATACCGTTTTGTTGCGGAGTGTGGGCACAAGTAATATGATGGAGAATCCCTTTACTTTGAAAAAATTGTTTCAAAACAGTGGATGATCCTAACTCATATGCATTATCAGAATGCACAATTTTAACATGCTTATTGAACTGTTTTTCGGCCATAAGAATAAAATGTTGGATGTGAACAGCAGCTTCTGATTTTTGTTTCATGAGAATTGTCCAAGTGCACCTACTCGCGTCGTCAACAATGGTCAAAAAATTTCTACCATCATGATTTACATAGGAACAAGGGCCCCAAACATCAAGATGCACAATCTCAAAACATATATCAGATTTATGAACAGAATTAGGAAAAGAGGAACGATGTCCTTTGGCACGAAAACAACATCACAGGCAAATTCAAAGGAATATCTTCCCTGTTGATTAAACCCATTCGAAACATTTTATTAAAGGGGGATGACCCATCTTTCTGTGCCAAAACAACACCTTATCAGAATCATGTTTGCGAGATACAATATGAACATTATTACAACTATCAGAAGTTTGCTTCAAGATATTCACATCCAAAATATAAAGCCCATCCTCTTTATGCCCTATACGCATCCTACTCATCCAGGTAGGCTCCTGCACATAGCAAAATTTCTGATCAAATATGACATTTAGACCATTTGATTGACCAGTTTACTTACCGAGTTAAGGGCAAGATTGAAACTAGGCACATACAAAACATCATCAAGCTTAAAGTTATCTGAAAATATAACAGTTCCTATGGTATCAATGGTTTCAGTACTACCATTGGGCATAGTAACACAGCGTAGACTAGATAACTTCCTCTTGTTATTTAGAAGATTAATATACCAACTAAGTGGTCATTTTGCACCAGAATCAATTAACCATCGTTGAAGATTAGTATCAGTGGAAAAATTTTGGATATTACCTGTGAAGCCAGTCGATTCGCCAAGGCCTTTTTCAGCATTAGCTCTCCTTTTCCTTAACAGAGAATCGATCTGTTTGCTCCAGAAGATCACACATCGGTTAAATCTTTCCACATCTAAGCCTTGAGAGTTAGAATTACCTTTGCTGTGTGAACAACATTGACAGAAGTGACCTTGGTCCGTTTCCACCAATCAATCTGGATAGCCATTCATTTCGACACCTCTCTTTTGAGATGACCAGATTTCCCACAATGAGCACACACACTGTCGCTTTTCTTAGCAGAATTCTCTCATTTGTTTTTGAACCGATCATTTCGACTAGGTCCTCCTTTGCTTACAGTATTAGCAAAGGTAGTTTCGAGAGAATTTTTGACAGATTTACCGATGCATCGTTGTCGTTCTTCTTGTAGAATAACAGAATAGGCTAAATCCAAACTAGGTAAGGGCGATTTCATGAGAAGGTTACCTCGAACATTTCGAATTCTTCTCGAAGACCTAAAAGAAACTCAAACAGCTTCTGATTCTCGATCATTTTGAATACCTTGTCGCCGTAACCGCAAATGCACATCGATTTCAGACACGGAGGCTATCTCGTCCCACAATTTCTCAAGACGAGCGAAGTAATCAGCGACACTAGAAGATCCTTGTTCTGCCTGAGAGAGTTCTTCTCTCTCGCCTTAATTCGAAGAGACGTGTGCCATCGGAATGATCATACCTTTTACAACAAAGCCTCCACAACGCGAACGAGTGCTGCGAGACATGAGACCATCTGCAATTGACGGTTCGACACTGGAGATAATCCATGATCTGATGAGGCCCGTCGCAGCGATCCCATGCATCTTGACGGTTTCTAGCCACTTTTGATCGAGGAAGTGTACCGTCATCATCTTAATTTTGTTCTTCGCCAAAAGTGAAATCTCCATCTTCTTTTTCCAGATTTGAAAACCATCGCCATTGAATTTCTTAGCGGTGAGGGAAACTCATGGCTGATCTGCCGCTAGCCACAGTGAGAGGATCCGACGGATCAAGTCGAAGAACGCGCCATTTGGATCTTCGTTCTTCGCCGTCGTCTTCTTCAGCGACATCCGAAAAATCGCCTCCCTCAGAGAGGTCTTCATCGTATCGCTGTTATTAGGTCTAGCAGACATTTGAGAAAATTAATCGCGGTTTACCTGTCTGATACCATGTTGATTGTTAGAATAGAGAATGGAGAAGCAGCAAAAAGCGAAGAAAATGAGAGACAGAGAGGAGATTAGAGAGGAAGAATGATATTCGTATATTGCACTGTACCTCACATAAGGGAGGATTAGTAATATATATACAGAGAAGAATAAACGACTAAACACTAACGTAATAAGCAACGGATAAGTTGCTTAGCTAATATAAACTATATACTGATATCCTAACAAACAAGAGTTTTGCTATTCACAGTATTTATACTGCTCCGTATGTGGGGGAGCTCATGATTATGAGGATTGTCTCATATTACAAGAACAACTCTGGTTAGAAGATCAACCAGACTACCTGGAGAGAATCGCTCAACGAGAACAGCAACCAAAGAGCGAAACAGTTCATGAGGTAGAAAACCCCACTACGGATGTAAGTTACTCGCTTCCCTCTATAGTCACCTACCGCCAGTTTCCATCCTTCTCTATGCTCTATCCAGAAGATGAGGATACTTACATCCTCGAAAAAGAAGAGAAGGAATTGCCATCACCTCCCGCCAAGCTATCCAAACAAAACGCCACTATCACCTTCGAAGAATCATTTTTCTTTGAAGATGATATCGATCAGCGTTCTTTCTATGAGCCTCACCTACAAGAAGAGGATGTTTTCATCCTCCAATTTGAGGAAGAAAAATCATCACCCCCAGGTCTTCTGTTAGAACTAACGTTACCGGCAGTACCTCCTCAAACACCAGGTTTTTGTTAGTATTCATTTCCTATTTATATTTGCCGAAGTAACGTTTTGTTTTGATTCCAGGTGGTTTTCTTTTAATTATTACCAACTTCGTTTTTCTGGCAGAATTGTTGCCTACTTATATTTTTGATCCAGGATAACGAAGCGGCGTCTAGCCAAAGACTTTAAAGAAGGGCAGCTTCCCGGGAGGCAACCCGGATGAACTTTTATTTTATTTTGTGCTTTTATGCTCTTTTAATTTCACAGGTTCTCTTGAAATTTTGTTTTTGCTAACTTTTAACCCCGTTTTATAGTATGGTTGCTTCTAGGTCTTAAGCAGGTACAATTTCATGTCTACACTGCAACCAGCTACGCTACTTGAGGCTGAAGCTCAAGTGGTGGGGACCTCCTTTAACAACTAGCAAAAATAATATTAGGGGAGTACCAGTTTCTTTAATTATGCTTTTATTTAAAATAAAAACTGCAGAGGGCGTTTATGTGCTTAAATGTTTATTTTATGACCTTTGTGTTATCTCTATTTTTTATCTACTTTCCGAAAAGGTCTTCTGAAACCTTCCCTTATTTTTCTGGTAAACAATGAGGACATTGTTCAAATTAAGTGTGGGGGGTGTTGCCCTTTCGGTGGAATTTTGTGCTTAAATGCTTAATCTCTCTGCTTATCTTGCGTTTGTCCAATTCAATATCGTGACCCCTTATATGGGGTTGTTCTCTTTAAGAATATACTGTTATGAATTGTAAGACTAATGGTACAAATTTTAAAATTTTGATTACTTTGAGGAGCATTTATATGCGGTGTGACCAAATGATCTGTAAATGGTTGGATTTTATTGCTCAGGGTTTCTTTCTGTCTTCTCTCTTAGGGATTGCTAAGGGGTGCTTCTCTGTTAAAAAAAAAGAAAGAAAAATACAAAAAAAATAAGGGACTTGCGAGACAACCATTGGTAACTAACAAAGAGAGTTGAGTGTTCTTGAATACAAAGGCGTGATGCCTACATTTTCTCATCCCTTATGCAAAAGTGAAACAAATGCATGAATCTATTTTTCCTTTTGTTTTCTCCTCAAAATTCTTGAGAGAAGTTGGCCATGGTAAAAGTTCTCAGAGTCACCTAAACAAAAGAAACATTGAAGTACCTTGGATCATACCCCGAAACTCTATATTTTATTTTTACCCTGAGCACACCTATGCCACCAGCAGTTGATGGATCACACTCCTCAATAAGTTAAAAAGATCATGAACTGTTCACTTTCTTTATCCTACCCTTCATAATAATTGTTAGTATTGAGCATTCCCTACTTACTTGGGTACGTGGTTTTGCTTGAGGACAAGCAAAAAGATAAGTGTGGGGGTGTAAGTGTCCAAATGAGCATGTTTATAGGTGTATTTCTTATATTATATTAACACTTTTCTTGCTCATTTCTCCACTTCGGTTAGTTTTCCTCTAGTTTATGTTTTTATTGTTTATCTCACAAATTTATTGGTTTAACATGAGGAAAACCAAGCTGGGAGTAAAGTAGACGAAGAGAACAAACGCGTAGGCGCAGACGGCTCGAAAAACGGAGTCCAAACGAAGAATCTAGAGCCGGTCAAAGTTCGTAGAAGAAAATAAGTCAAATTGTGTCTACCCTTGTGACCGCATGGGATTAAGGCGGACACAAAGGTGACCGCGGCGGACAAGACTCATGGTGACCGCATGGGGGAGGCGGACAGCTAGGAGGAACACACAAGGTGTCCGCATGGCCTTAGGCGGACAACCACACACGGACAAGCTACAACCGCATGACCATACACGGACAACAGACGCGGACAAGGCTGTCCGCATAACCAGAGGCGGACGTCTATGCGGACAGGCTAAGGACCGTGAGAACACCGCATAACTGAAGGCGGACATCTAACGCGGACGCGTGTAAATGTCCAGATAATTAACGCTAGCTTCTTCGCCGACTGTCTGCAACTTTCTTCTGCTATATCCATTACCAGCCGGCGCCTACCTTAATTCACTCACGCGTTTGTCTCCAACTCTGTCCCCTGCAATCAATGAGCAATCAATGAGCTGCAATCAAATCGGCAGTCAATGTTCTTCCACTCTAGATCTGCCTCTTCGCTTCCTCTATATAAACACACGTTCCTTCTGCTTTCATTGATACATCCACCATCCAAACAATCCATCATCGATCCACTTCACCACACATCACACGTCCATCCCATTTCTCTCTCCTCCCCGTCTTCTCCATTTTATTTATTTTACATTCCACCATATCCACCTCTAGTCCTACGTATACAAAATAGCAGAACGAATGCAAAGTGACTACAGATGATTTCTACTACTCTTGTTTCTGTTTATCTATTTAATATGTTAGGCTAGAATATTTATACTCTGGGAATGGTTATTATGTGTTTGTATTAATTATGCAATATTTTTACTGGTTTTAATTTAAATACAGTTTGTTACGATTAAAGTTTTATCACGCTCCCTTTTAAATAATTTCATCGATTTATTAGAAAGCTTTACTAAATCTGTTTCTAATCTGATCGGTGACAAACAGATAGGTTAATTAAGCCGTAAAACTGTAGGAACTTATTTTCATCGTTTAAGTTAGTACAAGTTGCAAAAAAAATTCCTCATACTCCTCTGCCGTAAACTAGTGCTTGCTTGAGTTTTCATCAGACCTTGCCATTCTGGAACGAGTTCTTATGAGTTTTCATCGGACCTTAAGATAAAAACAGGAATCTTGCCAAACTATTACATTAACCGTAGAGTTAGCAATTTTAAGCAGAAGTCCCGTTTAATTTATCTATTAACTTAGTTTATTTTATCTTTCCTTTTTATTTATAATACAAGTCAATTAATCCCCCCTTTTTGTGACACGCTTAGGTACTTTAATATTCACCTTAGTCCCACGGTTCGATATCCCGGTCGCTACACTTTACTATACTACCACGACCGGGATTTGTTTGCAGCCCGACGTTTATTTTGAGTTTTAATTTCTTTTCTTTTATTTTAATTTCACCAGTTCTAACCACTCAGATATACACATCTGCATATATACAGGCATTGTCCTTTTTAACGCCGCTCTCGTATCTAACACTGGATCCCGAGTTGACATACTCAGGATTGGACTAACGACCTTAGTCTGCTGTGTTAGGAAAATGGTAATGCGATGCGATGGTATAGATGAGTAAACCAAGAGGATGTGGCTCTTGGAGAGAATTGTGATCAATTAATGATACTAAGATGCCGTGTGAGTATCTGTAAGTATCAAGGAAATTCCAAAGGGACTTCAGATGGTCCGTCGGTCAGAGACTACCGCTGAGTGGCTACTGCCGTGGGTGACCCTCCATAAGATATGGTAATTTAGAGACACGTCTTTTTAACGAGACGTTGCCATTAGGTATGACTAACAATTACGAACAGCTATATTAGCTCATATAGTAGGCAAACCTTATTTGGGCTTGTATGCCAAAGTCGTGAATCTATACTTGTTTATAAGTCCTCGTTGTTTTGTGCCTTGTGTTCATCGGTTAGGCATTGGTTATGTGATATATGTGAAAGATTATGTGGATTGATCAGTTGTATTGAGTCACTGTACTCGTATGTATGTTTGTGGATTGGTTGAATTGAGTCACTGTACTCGTATGTATGTTGTGAATTGGTTGAGTAGAGTCGCTATACTCGTGTGTGGATTATTGTGTATTGGTCGAGTTGAGTCGCTGTACTCGAATATGAATTATTAAGTGTTTGGTGGAGTGGAGTCTTCGTACTCATATACGTGTTGTGACGCCTCCAGTTGGTTTATTGTGGAGTGATATGTGAAGCCGGGGACTTGTTTGCTATTTGAGTTTACTGCAGTATATTTATTGCTTTACAGTTTTAATATTAAACGACAAGCATGAAAATGATTGCATGCTCTCCACCAATTAACTGAGGGTCTGAGGGGGCATGACAGTCATGTAGTAGCATACTCAGCAGGGGCTGGTTCCATACCACAAACAAACATTTTTCAGGTATGCAGCTTCTGGTGTCGACAGAGAGCGGGACGCGATGGTAATTTAGTCACAGTTGTTTAGATTTGTACTATCGTATTTCGATACGAACATAGAAACATGTATAGGACTGGAATACTTAGAATGCTCACTAGGTTGTATTTTACATTGGAATGGAAAGTAAGTCTATCTCTTGTTGTCACTGTGAGAAATTGTTTTGTATTGTGAATATTTCAGAAAGTGCGTTATTACTCGTATGGGCGAGTGAGAACTGTGACACCCAGTAGTTCGATTGTTTGAATTACCGCTGCGATTACTATGTTAAGTACGATGATTATGAGCCGATTTGAGTAGGGGTGTTACAACTTAATCAATTTAAATCCAAATTAACTCCGAAAATTCCTAAACAGACCCTAGTAAACAGACCCTAGTCTGTTACTAACTCCATTTCACCCCAGAATTTCTTAAGTTACATTTCCACCGCAATTGTTTTTATAACTTCTACATTTAATTCCTAAACTTTTTAAACTCATAATTAAATTATTTCAATCGTTTAATTTGGTAAACCCCCTAATATGGTCAAGGTTGACCTCCAAAATACTACCTTGACCACCACTTTACATTATTTATGAATTTACCCCCAAACTTCCTAGAATTTGTAGTTTAGCCCTTAACTTTATAAAACTTATCATTTTCATTAAAACTCCTTTTTAACTCTAACTTTCGGCTATATTATTTATAACCCTCTAATTTTTGTTTATTTACACTTATTCTCACCAAACCTTATAACATATAAATAACAACTTTTAATGTAAATAAAGCTTAAAATGAATAATTAAATGGCCTAAATACATGACCTTATTATTACAAACTTCAAATATAACATAAAATAGCATAAAATGTTCATAAACAAATACACTCTAGGCTTTTTACCCACCAACCCAATACTTTTGTTATTTGTACTTTTACCCCTTTTATTTATGTTTATGACATTATAAGTCATTTTAAACCTAGGTAACTTAGTCAAATGTGTTACATAACACTTTAATGCATTAATAAGTCAAATTACCTCATTTACCCCATAAACCCTTCAGCCTTAGTTTATTTAATGACATAAATTAGTTAAAGGTGAAAAACATGTCTTAAGCTTAACTTACTTGTTTAAGCTTCCAAAATCAGCAATAACCCTTAATCCTTCTCAGCCCTATTTAATATAAGAGCCTAGGTAGTTTTTAACTCAAAACTTACCTTAAACTTGATGATTACGTCATTAAGACTTAGTTAGTTTACTTACCCCCCAAAGATTAACGTTTTAAGCTTGTTTCCACCTCTTTGGGCAAGATCAAGCTAAGGTTGAAGAGACCCATTCGGTCAAGATTTTAACATGGAAATAAAAGATCAAATTAGATCATTGAAAGGCTTAACAACATAAGAACCTTAAGGCACAAAAATGGACTTAAGAGTTCAAGCTTTACCTTGGTGTTCAAAGGTAGATTTTGGCTTCAAAATCTCGGCACACTAATGAAATATAGCCAAAGATTAGGTCTCATATGGATCTAAGGATATAAACACTTAAAACCTTAAGGAATGACTTGCCCTTGAAATCTCTTGGAAGATGATTTGTTGGTGAATTTGGATCAACAAAAGGAGCTAAAACATCCTTCATTTCAGGCATGAAAATATGGAGAAAGATGAGTTCAAGAACCAACATGAAATCGGCCAACTTACAAGGAAGGGAAAATGACCTTAATGCGTCTTTTTATACCGTAAGACTTGAAAGGATCTTCCCTGCTCTCTGAACTTGTAAATGCCAAAAATTTGCCTTCAAAAACACTTGATTCAATCCTGGTTAGGGAGGTAAGTGGTTGGAATGATCCCTTGGATGATTTGGAGTAGAAAGGAAGAGATTTGGAGGTGTTTTGGTGTGTGAGTTTCAATCTACCATGGAAGCCTTTAGTGTTCTTGGTGATCTTAACTCATAACACGGGAGGAGATGATGATGAGGGGAGGAAAGGTCATGGCAGCAAGGAGAGAGGAGAGAGCAAGACAAGTTATTTTTATGACTTAAGTGATAAGGTAAGGTAAAGTAAAAAGGTGGCATTTATTTTGAACTTATCACTTAAGTGAGTCACGACTTAGGAAGGGGATGGCTCACCACATGCTGCCGATGAATAAGGGATATTTTTAGCTTAATCTTGACCATTGACCATGCTAGGAATTAAGGCCTTGTTTGGCACTATTTGGGTACTATTCATAAATCAGTGTCATATTTCGATTTTTTTTTTTTGAAATTCTTTGAATTAGGCTTCCTAATGTGAAACCATAAAGTATACAAGTTAGATGTGATGTATACAAGACTAATTAACCACCCAAATTCAATTTCTAGACATGTTTATAGAATATGTCTTAAGGATTTTAAGGCCTTCTTTTGTGTTTTAACTCATTTTTTAGTTTGGTTTTCTTTGGTAATGGGTTTTCTGTTGTTCTTACCTTAAATATATGGTTTACGAATCCACTTTGGTCCCTAATTAAGGTTACACAATCCTTAAGCTTCTTAGAGCATATTTTTGCCCTAAGTGATTTTTAAGCACATATTTTCTTGTAATGATTTTAGATTGTTCTCCAATAATTATTAAGGTATGTTTTAGCCTTAATGTATATCATTAGATGTTTTAATTATGGTTTATTAGTTAGGGGTATTTCAGTTACAACTCTACTAGTAGTTGGAATACTAAGTTCAAAGTTTGACCAATATCTTAATAGTGCAAGCATTATAACTTAAACTTGATCAAGCACTCCTACATCATCGCTACTGTCAATACGTAGCTCCTTGATATAAACTACGAGAGTTGATCAACAACCAATCATCTTCATTAATTACAAAATCATTATCTTGATTTTATCCTTGTGAGCGTATCACAGTAGTGTCCCAATCGTACTTGTATACACTAATTTTTATTGAATCTGGCGCCAAGCCTTAATCTTCTAGCGTCCAACACGTGTTTACCTTGTTGAATGTTGATTAAGAAACAACAGTTTGAGGCAAGAACTACAATGATATCTCGTGCAATTCAAGCTGAAATTGGAAACTTTGATTATTGGCCTTCCCACGACTTGAGAACATCAACAACCTCAGCATTACCCAAATTAAAAGTCATATAAGATAATCATAATAAGTGAAGTAGGTAAAGCCTGAGCTAGTAGTCTTTTGTTTTTTTAAGAATATTAGCTATCATAGAGTTCACAAACTTAGCTTAGAAAGAACTAGTATCTGATTAAATATAACCAGTCCTTATTGAATAACGACTATATTTCAAAAAGGGACTGATCCAAGGATGTCCCGGGCCGAGCCCAGTCGAGCCCGACTTCACGAGGTCTCTGGGTCAGCCCCGATGCAGTCCCGTTCTTTTGGAAATAAACTGAACCGACCTGCTTTTTTTCCAAGGCTGGTCACGGGATGATCCTGGTCCTTGGTCAATGGTCCTGAATTGGTCTTTGAATGGACTTGGTCCAGTGGTCCTGAGCTGGCCCGTTCCATTGGCCACCTCTACTAGCTACTTGTATCGTAACTTGTGGTCGATTACTATTTTGCATTTTTTCAGAATTTCATCTATTTTTGTACATTTAAATTTATATATTTGCAGATAAGTTTACATGAGATGTCGTAACCAAAGATCAATTTATTTATTGTAATGACTCTTATTTATTATTAAGTGATGTCTTACTAAAAGTATAATTTTGTAACATTTATATTATTATTGTAGCTTCAATTTTTTTGAATCTTTAGTACTATTTTTTGTAATGAAATAATTGTCACCAACAATGAGATATGATAATGATGTTTAAGCCGTTACCAAAAACTTGTTACAAAAATCTACATTTTATTAGTCGTATAAAACTAATAGAAATTCTTCAAAAATGTTTTTTTTTATCTTAGGTTGAGTGGAGTGGATGTAGTACTAAACTGAATGCAAATAACACTTCTCAAAGATGATTTATCGGTGTAAAGTATCTTTTAGTTTGTAATGTAAGATAATAGTAGAACTATAGTTATTTACTTTTAACCTTAGAAAATCCATTTTTCTTAAAACAACTTTTTATCATAAATCCCAATCATTATATATATCAGCGCAAACAAACGCATAATTAAACCAAACAATACCACAAAGAATTAGCTGAATGGATGTTTATTCTTAAATGGAGAAAATAGCTTATAGTAATGGACTAATAATACATAATTATTTTCGGGTAGATTCAAATCTCTGTATGAGTATGATGAAGCTGCTGACGCGGGAAGAAATGCATGTGACATAGTGTACTCCATACTTGTATGGGAAATCATTAATTGACTTTCAGTTTGGAAAGACGAGGAGGATTTTCAAATCAGTGAAAAGAAGAGAAAAAAAGGGTTCAGGTTGCAGTTTCAGGTTTCAGATTCCAGGAGAGATGTTAACATAAGTAGAGGATTCATCAATCAATCAATGATCTATCTCTCTCCCATCTACGTACCTCATTTTTAATGGAGGAAGAGAAGGAGAAAAGGGAGGCGAGCAAGAGGGGGTGGAAGCCGTACGCTGACTCTGGCACCGACATTGAATGCTAATGCTATATTCTGGCCCAGTCCAGGCCTACCTCATTTATTGTTTCTCTGATCTGGTCTCTGTCACTAGTCTTCTCCATTTTTTTCTTTCCCAAACTTTGAAGCTTTCTTTTCACTGTCATGTCTGGAATGGTCATCGTCTCTCTCTCTCTCTTCGACTGTTTCCCGCCGCCCGCCCTCATTTCTTTCTTTTCTTTCTCAGAGATTTTCTACTATCTAACTATGATTTTCTTTTGCTTCCGATTCTGGGATCATTTCACTTTCAACGAATTCAATGAGGTTAGAGAGGAATATTCAAGAGATCGCTCGCTCGACGGGTAAAAAAAAAAATACTATAGCATTGAATTCTGATGCAATTGATTGATGATAGCAGTACTACACTACACCTAGTATTTTTACCATCGATCTCTGTTTCTTTTGATTTTCTTATTCACTTCTTTTGCAGGACACAATAAATCCTCCATTTCAATTCATTCAATCTCTGCATTTAAAGCACCTCCTTTCTGCGACAGTGATGATATTGGAGAGAGATAGACAGTAGAATCCATTAATTGCAACCCTCGGGTCCTGAAAGAAATTCGCAGCACGAAACTCGCTGATCATGAATTGCACTACTGTCATGGCCGGCTGGCTCGTACCAAATCCACTCCATCTCTCTTTCGATCCCAATCGACATTATTGCGTTCGATATTCACCCTCATCCTCCATGGCGAGCCTGTTTTTCTACCGCTGTTCTGGACCTGTTACCCTAATCCCCAAATCAAATCAAAGTCGTCCCCTCCCTCCATCCTCCCAGTCTTTAAATACAACAGTTTCCAACAGTACAAACACAAACCAACACAACAGTTTTGTACTATACGACTATAAACTAATCTACTACGTATACAGCATTTACTCGCACCACTTGCATTTACTTCCCTTCTCATTTCTTCCACATTTGTCATTTCTCCTGAATAATTTCCCCCCATCGTCCCTGTTGATTCGACAAGTCGCTTCACTTTCAACTCCTCCATGATCCTCCTCCCTATCTTTAAAACCCTCTCCCGCTGTCTTCTTTCTCCCCTGTCTGATTTTTTTCTTTTCCCCTCGGTATCTTCCCTCTGTTTGATGTATTTACTAAGCCTCAAGCTTCATTTAATTCAAGTACACGTGTTGCAGTTGTAAAACAAGAAAAGCTAGCTAGACTTTTCTACACTTGCAGTATAATAGTCTTCCTTTCTCACTCAAACACACTCCTTTTCACTTTCCCCCCTCTTTCACTTCATCTGATTCTCTGATGCGGTGTTGGATGTCTGTTTCACTCCTGGCTGAGTACTAAGACCAAACAACCCAAGTGTGGAATTGTAAGAAGAGGAAAAGGATCAGTGTTAAAACAGAAAGAGTGTGTGTACAAATGGGGCGATCACCTTGCTGTGAGAAGAAAGGGTTGAAGAGAGGGCCATGGACACCAGAAGAAGATGAGACCTTGATTAATTACATCTCTAAACACGGCCATGGAAGCTGGCGATCTCTCCCCCAACTAGCAGGTCTACTGCATCCCTTCTCTTCCGATAGATATTTCTGTATGGCTAGCTCTGATTTGTGTTCAGTCCCTTCACATTAAAATGTGCTTCTCTGTTTTCTTTCAGTCTATACAGATTGGAATGTGCTTCTCTATTCTATCAAGGCTTGCTATTTGATCGTGATCTTGGTTGTCTGCCATCTTGTTGGTCATTGATCTTGCTCTTTAAACCCCTTAGGCGCTTAGAAAATTTTGCATTCTGCTCATCTGGAACTATGTGATCGATACTTAATAGAAGTAATGTAGCTTAGTGTTAGATAAGCAGACAGCATAGTTATGTTATAATGATGAAAGCCATTTTTTCTGTGCAATCTTGCTTTCCTAACCGAGTAGAGGTACTTATAGTCCACTTCGTGTTGCTAGCCATTTGATGTTGAGCTTCTGTTTCCTTCAATATTGCACTAAACCTCTTGGGATGAATTTTGTCGCCTGTAGGTCTTCGCCGTTGTGGAAAGAGCTGCAGGCTGCGATGGACTAATTACCTTAGGCCGGACATTAAACGCGGGCCCTTTACACTAGAGGAGGAAAAACTTGTCATACAACTCCATGCCATTCTGGGCAACAGTTAAACACATGTTTTGTACTGCATAATTAATCTTATAGTAATTTCGATACAGATCAAATTAGTTTCAATTCTTGGTCTCTGCTACCTTGTAAGTTGTGAAAGCTACATATTCTCACCAACCTGAAATTCTTCATTTCCACAAAATATAGGTGGGCAGCCATTGCCTCTCAATTACCCGAAGAACAGACAATGAGATCAAGAACCTATGGAACACCCACTTAAAAAAACGTCTCCTCTGTATGGGAATTGACCCACAAAACGCATGAACCAGCAGCATCCTCCAATCCACGTTTGAAGCCACCTGCTTCTCCCTCAACTCGCCACATGGCTCAGTGGGAGAGTGCCAGGCTGGAAGCTGAGGCTCGCCTCTCAAGAGAATCACTCCTTCACATGAACAGCAATCATCAGTGCGGCCACTTCTCTAATAACTCTTCATCATCGTCAGGTGATCAAGAAGGTCCTGACTACTTCCTTAAAATCTGGAACTCTGAAGTGGGAGAATCGTTTAGGAACTTCAACAACAAGACAGCCGAGGAGAAGGATCATCATCCAACTAGCTGCCAGATGATCAGCCCGGAAGCTTCTCCCTCGGCTTCTTCTTGTACAGCCAAATACAGTGGCGCCATGGCTGATGTGAAGCCTCCTCTTTTTCCTAGTTGCAGTACGGGTGGAAACCAAACGGAGGATGATGCTATTATGGAGGAGTGCAAGGTGGAGGAGGAACATGGAAATGATTATGAGGGCTTGAATTTAAACCTTGGGTCAGATTCATCCTGCACAGATGAGCTGGAAGATTCGTCGGAGTCGGCATTGCAATTGTTGTTGGACTTCCCAGGGAACAATGACATGAGTTTTTTGGAGGAGGATTATAATGGCTACTCTTTTCTTTCAACTCGTTAAAACCTATCTATCTAAAGGGGATTGGCTGGTTAAGATCAGAGTACGGTTAGAGAACTCTGTGACTGTATATAAGCATCACAGAGATATACTAGTAGCTAGCTAGATGCGCAGTTGGTACGTATTAGCGAGCGATCTCTATTTTGCTTAGGCTTGTTGACTAGTTCTTTTAGGTAATAGTTTTCTTAGGGTGATGATTGTTAATCATTAATCTATATCAGCTAATCATAATATATGTAAAATGCAACGCCGATATAACATTTTGATGAAAGTTTTGCTGGAGGGACTCTGTCTGCTGATGGAAGGATAACCTTGCTGATCATTAATCAGCTGATCAAATATGTACATGTCCAGTGTTATCAAGACTTGCTATTTGTCCCTAGTCCTTCTTGATGGAATTTTAACTCCATAAAGAAGCAGAATAAGTATGATTTGTATATTTAATCCAAAGAGGAAATCAAAATGGGTAAAAATGCACGCTTTTTTCCTCTCTTGATCTAATTAGACGGATAAGGATGCATAGCTTCAGTAAGGAAAATGAGTGAAAAGACATGAACATGACATTTAGAATTCATCATAAGATACAGAACCATGCCAAACTTTACCATACACAATTCTTTCAAAAGCACTTTATATTAGAAAAACTCTTCCTAGTAATTAACCACACAAGCTAACAGTTTTTTACAAGAAAATAAATTGAAATTGCACTTCAATCGCTTTAATGAAATAAGCATAGAACTAATAAACAAAAATCAGCATAAGTCACATCTTTGTATTTAGAATTGCTAAACCATTGCCTTCGACTAAACAAATTCGAAGAGCTAGTAGCCATTGCTTTTTGCCACAAGGGTGCTTGAGACCTTAGTGATAATGCTGTCCGACACCAAATGTTAACCTTTCTTGACAAACATAAGCACTTGTTGCTCGGTAGATAGGTAACTTCCATAATGGTCTGATCTCTGATCTTTCAACTCTAAACTTTGACTGGTTAGCAAAACGATCAAATTTACCTAAATGGTCAAGACAAAAATGGATACGTACTCCAAGTAAAGTCAACCTTGTATAAATCTGTTAGAAAAAAACTCAGCCTTATATATAGGGGACTTGCAGACAAATTCAGTTTGAGACCAGTAACGGTAGAAAAGTACCCTTCTCTCTATTTTCATAGTAAGTTTTTAAATCAGCTAAATTATAACAAACACTCCGATGTCGTCCAGCGGTTAGGATATCTGGCTTTCACCCAGGAGACCGGGTTCGATTCCCGGCATCGGAACATTTTTAGAATTAAGTTTTTAGTCATCGGGCTGACGAACTGCTGAACCTGGAGACGAAGAGAAAAAGCAATACAAGAATAAGTACCTCAAATTCCAATTTCACACGAACAAAACCTACGTAGATAGCCGAGCGCTGTAATACCCATGATAAAGCCTTGCTAAATCACGTACCTGGAACATCAGCTGTTCGTAGTGCACAGATTGTGTAAGGTTTTTAGCCTATACTGTCTATAGCAATCATCTAGCGAAATGTCTACATCTCCTAAGTCAGTTTCGTCTGAGGAATTGAGTCCACAGACTGTTCAGACGCAGGAAGGCGATGAAAGTGAGATGAGCATCATCCCCACTACTCATACGAATGTCCATGTAAGTTTGGCTTCTAGGAGAGCTAATTCTGGATTAGCTGCCTTCACTCAAGCCGCAGGAGTTGTGAATACAATATTGGAAGATGTCCTGCCTGGTGCTGATCCGCTGAAAGTCCCCAAGTGGTCTCCGAATTATGGCAATGTTACCCTGGTCGGACTTACAAGGGCTTTATGCATGATCACCACAGTTGACCCTTCAGCTTCATCTAGAACACAAGCAACACCATCTGATGCCGTGCTTGTTAGAATATATACATATAGACTAGAGTACATATATATTCCTATTATACCTTAGCTTAAACGCTGTGTTTAAGCTAGTCATATATGTTTCCGTTGTACGCATATGTATATATAGAATCTTACTCCTCTGTAATCAATACATCATAATATACTCTCATACTCTAATACATAATGTTTACTTTCATATCTCTCTCTGTATACCCTCTATATCGGTTTCTTGTTTTCTAACATGGTATCAGAGCGACCAAAAAAACAAGAAACTTGCACTTTTCTTTCTCGCCTTCTTCATCACGCACACATCTCCCGTCGACATTCAATTCCTTTTCGCAAAATTTCCTTCCTTCTCTGAGTTTTTTCGACAATGTCAAACACCGATGGAAAGGACGATCAAACCTCAAAGATAAGGGGAAAGAGAAAGCACCAGACGAATCGCAAGATTCAGAAGAGTCCATACCGGCGAGCTCCGATTACATTCATCGGACTTTCCAGGAATGCAATTAGCTTATAAATACAACAGAGGAGTAAGATTCTATATATACATATGCGTACAACGGAAACATATATGACTAGCTTAAACACAGCGTTTAAGCTAAGGTATAATAGGAATATATATGTACTCTAGTCTATATGTATATATTCTAACACACCCCCTCAAAACATGGGTGCTGGAAGCTAATCTGTGTTTTGAAGGAGTTGAAGACCAATGTGTTGTAGTATATCTCTGTAATCTTTTCCACAGAGGGGTTTAGTCAAAAATATGGTCTGGATTACACAGAGACATTCTCTCCTGTTGTTAGAATGTCCACTATCCGAACTCTTTTGGCTGTTGCTGTTAAGAAACAATGGATTACTGATCAACTTGATGTTAATAACGCTTTCATACATGGAGACCTACATGAAGATATATATATATGCAAATACCACCAGGTCTCCATGTAGAAAGCAACATGAATGCTTGCAAATTGAAAAAATCTCTCTCTATGGTTTGAAACAAGCATCAAGACAATGGTTTGCAAAATTGAGTGATTTCCTAACACAAGTAGGATATATCAGATCTGAAACGATTACTCTTTGTTTTCAAAAAGGAATCATCAATCTGTCACATATCTTGCCATTTATGTTGATGACATCCTTATTTGTGGAAATTGTTTCTCTGAAATACAAGACTTGAAAACTCGTCTTGATCAGCAATTCAAAATAAGGATCTTGGAAAACTTCATTACTTCTTAGGAATGGAGTTTATCCATCATCCTAAAGGGCTGATAATCACCCAAAGAAAGTTCTGTTTGGAGATCTTGAATACTTTTGATGACATAAATAGTAAACCTGCCTCTGCTCCTTTGCCTGTTAATACTAAACTTCACAGAAATGCAGGAAAAACTCTTGACAGACCCATCATATACAGAAGTCTGGTTGGTAAGCTAAATTTCCTAGTTCATACTAGACCAGATCTAGGATTTACTGTTCAACTGCTAAGCCAGTTTCTCCATGAACCAACAGAACAGCATCTTCAAGCTGCTTTACATACTCTCCGTTATTTGAAAGGAACAATTTCTTATGGATTATATCTGAATAACGCTGCTGACTTTCGTCTCTTAGCTTATTGTGATAGTGATTGGGCATCTTGCCCAAACACTAGAAAATCCATTTCTGGTTTCTATGTTTTCTTAGGTGGCAGTCTTATCTCATGGAAATCCAAGAACAGACAAGCGTCTCTCTCTCCTCTGCTGAAGCGGAGTACCGTTCGATGAGATTAGTGACCACTGAGCTCGCATGGCTAAGCAAATCATCCATGAGTTCGACATACCAGCAGTACAGCCCATACCACTACGATGTGATAACAAATCTGCAATATACATCGCCAAGACCCTGTCTTCCACCAGAGAACAAAGCACAGAGATCGATGTCCACTATGTGCGTCATAAAATTTCAGAAGGGATGATCAGTCTTCAGTTTGTGCCCAGCAGACATCAAGTAGCAGATTTTCTGACTAAACCCCTCTGTGGAAAAGATTACAGAGATATACTACAACACATTGGTCTTCAACTCCTTCAAAACACAGATTAGCTTCCAGCACCCATGTTTTGAGGGGGTGTGTTAGAATATATACATATAGACTAGAGTACATATATATTCCTATTATACCTTAGCTTAAACGATGTGTTTAAGCTAGTCATATATGTTTCCGTTGTACGCATATGTATATATAAAATCTTACTCCTCTGTAATCAATACATCATAATATACTCTCATACTCTAATACATAATGTTTACTTCATATCTCTCTCTGTATACCCTCTATATCGGTTTCTTGTTTTCTAACAGTGCTGCCCAGCGACGGACCGAGAATTATGTTAGGGGTAAAAAAAATCTTAGTACTATCAAAACGACATGAATATTTCTGTGACATTTTGTTTTTCTAGAAAAAAAGTACCACATAACTTAATTATAAAAATGAATAACTTATATCTAATAATTAGAATTGTATTGTCACTTGTCGTAGTCTGGATTTCTATAGGCGGAGTATTAAGATTTTAACTTCCTCTAAAGACAGCCTAGCATTTTTACAAAGCGGGGTGGCCCGCGGTAGGGATGGAGTCGCTTTCCTGTTGCAGCCTCGATTTTAAAATCGTACTACTCCCTTCTACTTATTTCATGTTTTTCGTTTGCTATGTTTTAAAGACCCGGGAGATATAGACATTATTAGGATTCTATAGAGGGAATCTCATCTAATGGTGTTTCCTCATAAACTCTAATTTTCGATATAAATACATTGTCCCATCTTTTAAGCCTTGACACTTATCATTAATTAAGTATCATGTTCGAGGACGTACATGGGTGATCCTTCGGGATCATCTACCTCTTTCAAAACTAAGAATAAATCTTTGTTTCAAAAATTGAAGATAGACAATTTTGAAAAATGCCCCTTTCGAATAAATTAATTCACCTTCTCCCTTCACTCAAGTCCTGAAATTCTACTCTTCTCTCAAATCTTCAAAATCCTAATTTCCTAGGATCTCAAAACTCCGAATTTCTTAAGAACTTTGAACCCTTTCATCGAGCATCATAAATGATCAAGAATATATCAACTCTCAAAACGACCAGAACATACCTATGCTCTTCAACCTTCTTTGAGCATCTTTTAAGCATCTTCAATCCCCAATCACCTTAAAGACCCGACTACCCCAAAGATACCCTTGGGCTCCTCAATCTCGTCAACTTCTCCAGATAACCACCAAACTTCTAATTCCCAATCACTTTAAAGAGCCGAACATCCGTTTAAACACTTTTAATTACTAACTACCTCAAAGACTCGATTGTCCCAAAGTCCGGACTCCACAAATGACCAAAAAACCCGTGGCTCCCCAAAAATGACTAGAATACCCATGATGTTCTCAATTTCCTCGAATAACCCGAATGCTCCCCTACAGTCAATCGTTTCAAAGACTCGAATGTCTCACAATATTGAATCTCTTTCAAACCCTCCCAACACAAAGGACGGAAATACCCCTATCTCTCCCCAAATGACCAAAAATCTTTAGCTCCTCAAAAATCCAAAATGTCCCTCAAACTTCCCTCGATAGGTCAGGCAATAATTAAGACAACCGAACTCCCTTCAAGCTCTAAAGCGGTATCCACACCTTTAAAAAAACCTAATTCCTTTTGGCTCTCGCAAAGCCTCAAACCACTAGATTTCACCTGATCTTTCAACTCTCTCAACCCGTTAGCAAAAAAGCTCGTCTGATCAACTTTCTAAACTATCTCCTCTCCTATTCGTATCCTTTCGGCCCTTAACATGGCTCTCTAAAAGGGTTTGAAAAAAGACAATTCTGACAATTGGAGATCAAGGATTCCTCGGGTACCATCCGAAGTCGTTGTCACTTCCAAGGGGACACAGGCTTTTAAGTGTTGATTTGAACTAGTTACGTACTAGATCACAGGCTCTAGACTTACACTATTAAAGATCACAGCCTCAGGACTTACCTAATCAAACACTTAGTGAGCTAACACAATGATTAAACCAGAAGGATATGTTGAATAATCAACACCAACTTCAACTAGAAGAAGTAGGCAGCTGCTATTGTTGAATAAGCAGCCTACCATAGTTGAAATAAGTTAGACGTGTGAGTAAGAGAAGTGTTGTAGTTGTACGCTTGTTTACTATAAATAGGTATGTAACTCCATTGAATAAATCAATCCATTCAAAATCCAAACGTACCTCTTCTATCCTGGGCAGATTAAATTCAACATTTGGTATCAGAGCCAGCACAATCTACCATAGCCAGTGAGCTGTAAATCTAGCCATAACCTTCAACACTCCAATAAATCTTCATCGCAACCTTCATCATCGCAAAGTTAGAATCTCGTTCCATAAAAAGCAGCCCTGCTTTCTTATTCCCCTCTCGTTGTAGCTTCAAAGATATTTACACCATCTCTCGAACTTGTTTCTACATTCTCCCTGAGTTACGAGAAGAAAGCTAAAAGGAAGTAGCTAAATGAGAAAGGAAGAATAAAACAGAGAAAGAAAAATAAAGAAGAGAGTTCAGCGAGGGAGTCGGTGGTTGAGTGTTGAGTTGAAAGAAAAAAAAAGGAAAGAAAGAGAGAGCCAAGAAAGTGTGTGGCTGAGAAAAGTGAGAAAAGAAAAGAAGTGAGTACAGAGAGGGAGAGTAAGGCAAACAAAAAAACACGGGAGGAAGAAGATAATACTGTGGAGTTAATATATTAAAAATTGTGAGAAGTTTACATTCGTCCTGTAATTGATAGTAGTCAAGCGTGGTCCAAGCCAACAAAACAAAGGTTTTTAGAGTCACGTGAACTTGTCTGACTTGGTGCTATATATTAAAAAAGAGTGCTATTCATCTCAATTTTTTTTAATCCCTCTCCTTGCATTGGAGTCGTGTGAACACAAAAGGATAGCAAAGAAAAAAAGCAAGGTGGGGCTTCCTTGCGTGCGTGAGTGTTTTTTTTTTTAAAAAAAAGGTGAAGTAAAAGTGGTGCATTGATTACTTTTGGTCCAAAGTCACGCATAAAAAAAGAGTTGCTATTTTAAGTGGGGGAAATTAGCCAAAGTTAAATAAAAAAGTGGGGGAGTATTTTATTAAGTCTTTAAGTCATGGTTGATTTTCAAGTTGCCGGTGGAATTAAAAAGCTTAGCAACAACAATTATAATTCTTGGTCTACTTGCATAATGTCATATTTGCAAGGACAAGATTTATGGGAAATTGTTAATGACACCGAAGTAAAACCGCCAAGGGAGAAGACGCGCTGCGAAAATGGAAGATTAAAGCAGGCAAAGCAATGTTCACCTTCAATCTGACTATTGAAGAAGAGATTCTCTAACACATTCGAGATGCGAAGACTTCTAAAGAAGCTTGGGACACACTCGCCAAGTTGTTCTCGAAAAAGAATGACACAAAGCTTCAACTCTTGAAGAGTGAGCTGTTGTCAATTGCGTAAAACGATATGACGGTTGCGCAGTACTTTCACAAAGTGAAGTTATTATGCCGAGAAAATTCTGAGTTGGATCCGGAAGCCCGAATTGGTGATACTAGGATGAAGCGAATCATCATCCATGGTTTGAGACCTGAATTCAGGAGCTTTATTGCTGCTATACAAGGTTGGCAAGTGCAGCCATCGCTTGTGGAATTCGAAAACTTGCTGGCTAGTCAAGAAGCATTGGCTAAGCAAATGGGAAGAGTCTCGTTGAAGTCCAAGGAAGAGGCACTCTATGCTAAGAAAGGCAAGTGGAATTCCAAGCAGAGAGTTGAAGATGGATCCAGACAGAATAGCCACAAAGAGAGGAGTCATCAAGGCAAGTGGAGTGATCGAACAAAAGCTAGAGCTGATTGGAACGACTATGATAATAGTCAAAAGTTTGAAGGAAAGTGTTGCAACTGTAACAAGAAAGGTCATATGGCGAAAGATTGTTGGTCAAGGAAGAAGAGGATAGAGAACAATGTTGCTACTTCAAGGAATGAAGACGAATGGGACGTTTATGCCCTCTTGGGTGTAGAAAAATAGGAGCTTGCTCTTGAGGATGTTAATACACTCTTTGCAGTAGATGAAGAGGAGCTTGCCTTATGGGACGATGATGCACTCTCTACAGAGATGATGAGGAGCTTGCCTATATAGCAACAACGTGAAAGAGATGGTTTGTAGTTTTCCCATATAAAAGCTACATGTGTACTAGATTAATAGGAAGTTGATGTTGAGAGGGAGTGTTGAATAATCAACACCAACTTCATCTAGAAGAAGTAGGCAACTGCTATTGTTGAATAAGCAGCCTACCATAGTTGAAATAAGTTAGACGTGTGAGTAAGAGAAGTGTTGTATTTGTAGGCTTGTTTACTATAAATAGGTATGTAACTCCATTGAATAAATCAATCCCTTCAAAATCCAAACGTACCTCTTCTATCCTGGGCAGATAATGGTTGACCAGGTCCATTTGTTACCATGAAATATAAACTAGATATGGGTAGTACGCATGCCCCACTGTCACAAATTTGGTGGACATTCTTTCACTATAGGAAGATGTTGGGCTAATGAATTTCATAAGTGCAATAGAGACCATTAACCCAGACCACCGGTCTTATTGATCACCTGTAGACCCCATCCGGGTAAGTATGTTGTATGTGGTGCGTGGTTCATTATTTATTTTCACTCATGTATGCATCAGCTTGTCAGATGCTCGATGTCGGATGAGAGCCGTATAGAACGACCTCCTCTAAGGTCATTGGTTGGTCGTGTAGCTTTTTCTTCTTCTCATTTTGCCTTTGTGACTGCTTAAAATGGGCGTGCCCAACTCTACCAGGTATATCTCCAAAAGTTTCAACAAAAAAGAAACTTGGATTAATGGATGCTTGTCTTTGGTAACTTCAATCATATCACCCAGATCTTCATTTTTTTGTAGACACTTGTCAATTTTGCCCTCACTTTATATATCTCTTGTTCGCAAAATCCTTGCAATATTAGTGTTTTCGACCACCGGTGCCACCGCAACAAGTTTGGCTAATCGCTTTTGTCTTCTCTTACTAAGGCAGTGTTTGGGTAGCTCGAGGGGAAAGAGAAAGGGAATGGGAAGGGGTATCAAGAGAATGGGAAAAGGGAATAAGAATATACCAGTCTTGTTTGGCTACATAAGGGAATGGGCTTGAGCTAGGAATAAGAATGGTATATATAATTGTTTGTATTTAGAGGAAGAATAATAATAATAGGGATATGTGTTTATTATCATTTGTTTAAAAAAAGGCCTCAATTATATAATAATAATAATTTTAAAATGTTATTGTTATAAAATTTATTTATTATATCTAAAATAATAATATAATTTAACATATAAATCTATTGTGTATGTTGAAATCTTTATAACAACAATTTGAATAAAACCTTATAATAATGATAAGAATAATTATCTTAGCACTAACATTGTAATAATTATTGATATAAATATGATCATCATAAGAAAAACTGAAAAAAAAGTATTATTGTGATTTGATTTCTAAATAAACTAATGTAAAAGATTGATTAGTTTATCAACGAAGATTTTGAAAAATTCATTTCATTTTAATTAAAAGTCTCAAGTTTGAACTTTGTAAAAAGATATACCTTATAATATAGTTGTTAATCTTAAGATATTTAAGAATATCCATCTAATCTTTTAGGCAAAAATAATAAATTAGACATCATTTATTAAAAATGATATAATAATAATATTAATAATTAGTTTCTCTCATCCAAATATAAGTAATTAGAGAAGTAGTCAGTAATTAGAGAAATAGTCAGTAATTAGAGAAATAGTGTAACATGACTTATATATCCTTACTTTGATATGAGAGAAATAAGTAAAAAATATGTATAATTTTTTGGGATAATAAAATTAAAGTTAATATAATAATTAAAAAAAATGATAAAAGGAAAAAGTCAAAATGAATACAATGTGCAAAAGAAAAACTTATTTTATTTAATACAATTCAACTTAATGTATTATAAACTTGTAATTTATTTATTTAACCATATCCACATAAAATATAAAACATTACGGATAGTGTGATATTTTTTGTGTAATATGAAAAAGATAATTAAAACAATAATACTTGAATGCATAATGACGAGCAAGACTTTATAATAAAGAATAGATAATAGGGATTTTTTTTAATAACAGGGAATTGATTCCGGTATGAATAGCGTGGGAAACAATATCCAACACCAACACACGGGGGAATTGCTGGAGAAGATTTTTCTTTTTCTAATACACTTTTCCGTTCAAACAAACACTGGGAGGGGACCCAATCCTTCGAATCCATTCCCTTCCCCTAGGTTTCCCTAATTCAAACGGTGCTGTGACTGGAAGGAAGTGGAAACTTTGCTAGCTGCTCGTTAAAGGCGAAGTAATTTGGAAACTTCTTAAAGACAATGAATTGATATAGTTGAATAAACATGTTATGATTCACGATATTTGTGCTATGTATCCTCTACCCTCCCTTTTAATTACTATGTGGTTCAACAATAGGGGGACACCGGACACGGCAAGAACGAGAAGAATGAGGTGTGGAATTTGTTGATTTGTAGGGTATGGCGGCAGACTCACAATGGTATACACATATCTTCTCAGCTGAGTTCTCTGCCAAAGAAAATATCATCACACTATATTTGCAGCTTTTAAGATACACTGCTTATGCAACATTTTAATGATACCCGGTCATTATGTGTATGTGGTCCATAATCCGACTTCAATTTTATATTTGAACATTTTACCTTTGAGAGTTAGCTTTGCTAGAGTGAAACATTAATGTAAAAACTGTGGATGAGAACTTCCAATTCAACAACATTTGACATTTTTGGTTAGGTTGTTTAACTACCTCGTCCAAGGGAAGAACCGACGAGAAGAATAGAATGAATCTCGGTCCCTTCATGGCATTACGAACGCTAAAAACTATGCAGAAAAATTCTGGTATCCCCAAGAATTTGTTGGATGGAATATCATTCTGCTTGTTTACAAAACTTTTCTGAATCCAGTCAAAACTCCAAGATATTGAATACTTTACATAAATGAACGTATTAGATCTTAACTGTCAGATATAAACTGACGGAAAATTTCCCAGACAATGGTGAATTTATCTGTCAATTACCTGTTTAGAGTGTATGTCTCGGAAATTCCCGGACAAAGGTGTTTCAAACTTGGAATTGAACAATAGACGTATGTGGTAGAAACTGCCATTGAGTAGGCGTTCACTCCACAAACGCCCATTGCACAAATCTGATTACAGTTTGTACAATAGGAGTTTATGGGAGAAACTTCCATTGTTCAGAATTGAAAATTGTACATTGGCAGTTTATGGAAGAAACTTTCTCTTTAACAACATATAAATAATATTTACAACAAATTAATTTATTTACGTACATTTCGCTACTAATTTATCATCGTTAATATTTACAGCTAGTTTCACTAATTTACATTTACCTATAATATAATTACCACTAAATTATTATAAAATACAAATTATATTAACTAAGTGAGTTTAACTAACTAACTAATTTACTAACTACAAATTTAATTAACTAATTAAATCCATCTAGATACTTTCATTAATTACCATCCAACTTCACATTTAATAAACTAATTAAGTACAATCAAAATTATCCATTCCACAATATGATTACTACTAAGTCAAAAAACTAACTAAATTCCTTAACAATAATATTTTTAACAACATATAAATAATGTTTACAACAAATTAATTTATTTACGTACATTTCGCTACTAATTTATCATCGTTAATATTTACAACTAGTTTCACTAATTTACATTTACTAACTACAAATTTAATTAACTAATTAAATCCATCTAGATACTTTCATTAATTATCCATTCCACAATATGATTACAAATAAGTAATTGGCTAATGCAAGAACGTAAACAAATAATTATTAATTAAAATCTAATTAAATTTTAAAATAAAAACTAACCTCATTATTAGAGTCATATGCTTCCGAAATATGGGTAATCTGTAGACTAAAAGGTTGTTCTTCAATAGGACCTTGTTGGGCATAAACCTGATATTGACTCATGTTTACTGCTGGGGGAGGAAAAAATTTTGTAGAGAGAGAGTTTATGGGAGGATCTCCTTTTGTGCGAGATGGAATGGAAGGAAGGTTGGGTATATATAGGCGAGAGGGTGGGATATTACCGTTGGGGATTGCAAAGAGAAGTTTCTCCCATAAACTGCAATGTACAATTTTCAATTCTGAACAATGGAAGTTTCTCCCATAAACTCCTATTGTACAAAGTGTAATCTGATTTGCGCAATGGGCGTTTGTGGAGTGAACGCCTACTCAATGGCAGTTTCTACCACATACGTCTATTGTTCAATTCCAAGTTTGAAACACCTCTGTCCAGGAATTCCCGAGACAGACACTCTAAACAGGTAATTGACAGATCAATTCACCATTGTCAGAGAATTTTTCCATAAACTGACATCGGAATTGAGTTGCAAAAGAGAAGGGATATCGCTATGATGTATTTGTTCTGACTCGAATTGATAGGGACCGCGCGAACGCAGGTCCCCTAACACAAATTTTGACGTACACTCTTCCACTTTGGGAAGATGTTAGACTGACATATCTCCTGAGTGCAATGGAGACCATCAATCCAGGCCACAAGCCTTAGTGATCGCTCGTAGACCCCGTCCAGGTAAGTATGTTGCAATGATGAACGGGCTTCATTATTTATATCTACTCCGCAGCTTTCAGTTTCCGTGGTACTCAATGTGGGATGTGAACTACATGAAACTGCCTCGGATTCATCTCTCGTTTCTGCTTTCTCGGATTCATCTGTCTGCCTATACTTACTACCTGTTCATCTCCCCAGTCAATCGCTCCTCAACACAGGCCAAAGAGATAGTGATTGACATCTGGGTTGGACATCAAATACAGAATCAACAAAAGCGATGGCCATGTCTGCTCTTGTCGTCTCACAATGAAGAAGCTGTTGATATTCGGTAACTTCAATCGAATCGTTGAAATCTACGTTCTAGTAATTATTTAGTAAACCTTTGCCCATCAAACCATCTTTTTATTCCTTTGGCTGAATCCGTAACATTAGCTGCACCACTAAAGCCATGAACGGATATTCAATGGATCTGTGACTATGAGCAAGAACGGTAGCAATAATAGGTTAAGGGTTTTGAGATGTCGAAGAGCATCCAGGGAGAGCTTGTTGTAGTGGCAGTGTGGTACTACCAGTGAAAAAACAATAATAATGCAAATGCGACTAGAATTCACTCGTTTCAAGTAAAACAAGCTTCAATTACAGGTTGGTGTGCAGATCAGAAGGTTCTTATGAATAGTCTTGTGTCTGTTCATGGTAAAACTGAATCTGGTTATCTTTGTAAGAACTGGTAATAATGTTGTGGCTTCACTTATTACTCAAGTGGGAGACAACCAGGCAATGTTGGTGCTCTGCTCGATGGATTTGTATATATTAAGAAACGGGTGATGCTTCAACACGATTCTATTTTGGCTGTCTCTGTCCCCCGTCTCTTAACTGTAAGAGTACAATTTACCAGTAGTAGGCACTACAAGAACGAGAACTTGATTTGCAGGATCTAGCCGCGGTTCCTCGTATATTGTCACTGGAACAAAATTGGAGAGCATCCTCGGAGTCAGTTTACACTGTTGCTCTACAACTCTCCTTTCGAATTTGAGGGCAGACTCGATGAGACCAGGCTCACCTTTGCTTTGATATGGGAGAAATCTGCATCAGTTGCTAATTCTGGATGAGGGTAATAATGTTAGCATAGCAGCATTTAAGTTGAAGCTGTCTGTCCAACTTTTTTGTTTTTTTAGATTTCGATCCGGAGTTCGTGTAACTACGCTCATAAGCCTAATATCAGGCGTTTTCTGATCTGAATATGGCGAGTTGGCGACAATATGAGCTAGCTCTGTATATATATGGAAAAGAAGATCTTGTATATAGGGCAGCTTGTTATGATTTACAGTTGACAGAAGCAGATGAAGAATCACCCCCTCACAAAGAAACAATGGAAACGTTAGTATAAACTTTTTATTGCTCTGTTCAATCAGAAAATGTCGAGATAGGAAAAAGTTAATAGGCAGCCTACATATTAGTGGATGGTCGTTTATTTTGTACTGACTAAAGAAGAGAGAGACAGGTTGTTTTCTAGTGTTGGCTAAGCAAAACGAGAAAACATGGAAAGCCTTGTATACGCCCTTGCTAGTGCCTCATGCAGCTCGAAGGATGTCAATCTGGAGTTTATTCTAGAATTACAACATATTGCTAGAGGATTTAATCCTTTGCTCAACAACTTAAGATACAATCTCGTATTGCTAGATTGTTCTTTAAAGATATTGTCAAGTTACATGCTTCAACTCCGTCCTTCATTTCAATAACTGACTATCCTCATTATTGTCTGATAGAATTTCTCAATTTATTTTGATAATATTATTAATTAATTCGATAAAATATACAATAGCTAATAAGAAACATTATCCTTTAAATAAAGGATTCTAGTTTGTGAATTAAAGCTACAACATCTCAGTTCAATCAGAACAATAAAAGTTGCACCAATTGATCAATATATTGCTCTAACAGGATAATTGGTGCAAGATTAATCTTACCCTAAGGTTACACTAGTTGACTCGCTACGACAATGATTTTGGTACAACTTTTTATTTTGCACTATTTGACTAACACTATTGATGCAAAAAAGTATACCCCAATTGATCTAGTATAAACGGTGCAAAAAATATCACATTAAAAGACTTAAATCAATTAGTGCAAGTTATATATATCGCATCATTTTACACCTAACTAATAGCGTGACTTTGTAATATTGCATCATTTGAAACTAACTAATAGTGCAATATTATTTTACCGCATCATTTGACGAATTCAATGCGAGTGTATATGTGTATAGAATATTACAAATAGGGCGACATGTAAATCTTGCACTATTTGATTGTTGTCTATTAGTGCGACATTTTTATTTTGCATCATTTGATAACTTACTAATAGTGCACCACCTATAAATTGCACTGTTTATATTTAACAAATAGTGTGACTTTCTGTGTTGCCCCCATTGGAATAAGATACCCTACATACAAGCCACATAAATAAAGCAATTTTAAAGCATTGCACTAGTACATATAGAACAAAAGGAACAAGGTGTTATTTTGTCTTATTTGATATCATTCAAGTAGTGCAAGTTCACTTTCATTGCTCTATTTAATGCAAATTTTAGGACAAAAATAAATACAAATCATTCAACTTTTTAAAAAATAAAATTCTGCATTGTTTATAAGATTAATAATCTCATTGCTTGGTCAATTAATACGCGTATGTTCCTTTGTCGGTCAGTATTATATAACATTTGAGGGGTAATTTATTAGAAGGAATTAACGAGGTGAGTTTATTTGACTTATTTTCAATATTCACAAAACCACTTAAATTAAACAAATATGTTAGTTAACCTCACATTTTTAACACGTTAATCCGTGTTGTTCCTTCTGGTAACAATGTATATTACATGTTACACATTATATTCATTACTATTTAATTTACTCTTTGTAAATATACCATTTAATTTCATTAGTTAATGTAATGTTTAATAACCCTTTTTGTACCTTGTGTTATTTATATAATTACCATTAAGGTTCCATAATTCATAAGTTATATGTAAATACTTTCATAACCCTTGTTTGGGGGCATATCAGCCTTATAATTATTTAATTCCCCTTCTTAAATAAATTATTTAAATTCATTATTCTACGGAAGGTTTAATTAGACCTGGCAATTTGGGTCGATGGGTTGGGCTGATATCACCCTAACCCAACCCTTTAAAATATCATCAACCCACCCAACCCAAATGGATGGGTTAGAGAATCAGACCCTAACCCACCCACTTAAAATCCTTCAACCCTCCACCCCCACCCCCCCTCTTCAACCCTAACCCAACCCATTTTTTAAGCATATAATAATTTAGATGGATTAGGAGTAAAAATTATAAAAAAATCCAAAAACATCCAGTGCGAGCTGGCACACAAATTAGGATGGAACAAAAGGAAGAGAAGTAATCTTGCTTGATCAACCCAACTTTAAACGAATTTCATGTTATGTGAAGAATCTAGAGTACTGTGGGGAAGCTTATGTGTACAAATGGTTCTTCGAACTTGGAAATTTCCCATGAAAAGAATAAGTCGTATTTTATCCGTAAGTTTATTTTTATCATCTGAGCCTAGAGGTCTACCTTTGTTGGGGAGGAATCCTATATAGATATGCACATGATCCTAGTGCCCTTAATAAAAAAGGAACAAAAATGAAAATCTTCATTATACATTAGAGAAATACAATAAAGATAAATCTTTTAAAGTTACAAAAAATTAAAAACTGAGTGCTCAAAAGCCTTTAAAAACCGAGTGCTCATGCTTGAGAAAAGTACAATCACAATCACTTAATCATTACCCATAGTTGAGGAACTTTTTTGCAGCAAGCTATCCGCACTGCTGGCTTCAGAAATCACTAGGAGGTCTATAATAAAGATCATACTTACAAAAAATATATATCACCTACTTTTGTTCACCATTCTAGATAATCTAAACATACCTATGTTCTCAAGAACGTAATGGTAGTGAGAAAAAGAAAAACAAACCTTGGGCAGAGATGAAGATCGACATAGACATTAACAACGGCGTAGAGAATAAAGATGGATATGAGTCTGCAAGATGAGAGCATTAGGGTTTTCAACATTATGTTAAGGTATGGTTGGGCCCTTTGTTTGATATGCAACTGGTTGAGCCATCTGCTTAGTTAAGATTGTGTGATATTATTAAAGGTTGGACAGTCCAACTACACTTGGGCTTAAGACTAAGGTGTAATTTGATCTGAAAATAATATATATACATATATGTGAATTAATATTTTTATTTTTTATTATTAACAATATATTTTTTGGGTTTCGGGTTGGGTCATGGGTTTAGATCTCTACCCTAACCCAACCCAAAAAATTAGCCTATTACCCTAACCCAACCCAAAAAATAAATGGGTCAATAATCATGACCCTAACCCGCAAAAGTATGGGTTGGGTTCGGGTTGGGTTTTGGGTTGGGTCAAAATTGCCAGGTCTAGGTTTAATAACCTTTTTGAACCATATAATTAATCATGTACATAAATATAATTTATGGTTCCATAAATCCTTGATAAAGTAAGACTTATTAGTCTTAAAAGATTATGCAAGTAAACCTTAATTATTTTTTATATATATATATATTTCACTATGGTGGCGGTTTTCTAATAAAAACCGCCATCAAATGTATTAACTTTTGTACTTTTAATTACAACATCGTTTTTCTTGCCCCACTACTATAAATTCGGGGTCGTTCACTTCATCAAAATGAAAGAAAAGGAATACAAAAAAGAAAGAGAATTCCCATTGTTTAGTTTTATACAAAGGAATGTTTATACTTATTTAAATTATAAATAGTATATATTAATATTTAGATAATGTAATATATATTGATATTTATTTAATAAAAAACTTATATAAACACTAATATTTTAATATTACATAAATAATACATATATATATATATTAATATATAAGTGTATTTACGAAATACCTATAGTATTTTTCCCGCTACATATTCTACGGAATAATGCAATCTACGGAATACCAGTGCTCTTCATTTAATTACGTACCTCCCATTTATTTTGAAAAACATTACGTACCGTTACCTCCCTTCTTCTTCTTCTTCTTCTTCTTCAGGCAGCCCCTTTTCCTTCCCTCTTCCCCTCTCTCACGACCTCTCCGTTACCGAATCCGTACCCTTCTCTAATTTTCTTTCTCTTGCATTATCAACCGACGATCTCACCGAAGCGATATCTGAAACATCTCAAAGCATTGACTGGTACATTTTCCTTTTTCTTTTGGTGCGTACTTTCCTTCTCTTCGTTTTTCAGTCACCTAAGTTGAAGTTAGGGTTTCCATTATCGGCGTGGAAATCTTTTAGGGTTTTCTTTCGGGCTTTGTTCGCCGGAAATGATTTATTTGATCTTGTTGTCTCATGTACGATCTAGTTCTCCTTTCACAAGTTTGAACATTGCAATCAATTTGCCCTAGTTTTGCTTTTATATGTATAGGATTCTCATGTTTATTTTTCTCCATTGCTTTCTTTGTAAATTTTGTGGTAGTTTTGTTTGTTATATAATGGATTAAATTAATCTACTGTTCCTTATTTGCCAAGTTAGAAAGGAGGAAAACATTTCTTTCTAACTGATTGACGTCCTATCTCATTTTCTGTACATGAAGGATCATGATCTTAACAGTGCTCCTATTCTAAGAGAAGATAACAATCTTATTCATAAGGATATGAAACAGCGGAAGAAGTCTCTAATTGCTCTCAATCTGTTATGGCTCTTTAAGTTTCTTCATTGTGTCTTAATTCCTTTAAGAAGTTGTGTATTCTAGGATTCTGACAGTGTTAACCTTTTCCTACCTCTTGGTTCTATTCTCTCTCCCTGTCGGTATATGTCGTTATATATTAACAAACTCTTCCCTCACTTTTCTACTCGGGGATTCTGTCTCTGGTCTACTGTAACTAATCCCCATTCAAGAGCTAGGAGAGATTGCGATCCTGTATATAGTTCTTAGTAACAAGCTGACATATTGCTACTCGAATTATCCTACAGTCTCTGGCATGACCTTGTAGAATTGACTTTTAATGTCCAATTTCATACTCCTGATGCCTACAAATTACACCAAAATGCATTAACCCTATATAAAATGCTCTTGAATTTGATTGTATGGATGTGCTTTGATTGATGACCTCACTAACATGGTTCTGAGAATTTTTCAGCTGTTAGTATCTTGCTGGTATGTTCATGGCCAGAGGGTAATTGATAGTAATGTTTTCTTGATCAGATACATGTGTGCTGAGTTGAGCCAGGCTCTACCTTCAACAGATGGCTTCAGCTGGGGTGGTCGCCATCTTTGGTTTAAGACAATCTCAGCCACGGCATTGGTAACTTCCTGACTAAATGAGTGAAACGAAAGTCAGGATGACAAGCTATTTATCTCTATGGTTCTTTCTCATCTATGTGTGTTCTATTTCCATTCCTTAATTATTTGATATAAAGGTTGATTATATCTTTTAGGAAGTGGAAGCAACAATTGTAGATGGTAACTGGACAGAGATTGGTCACATATTGTTACCACAATTGGTGGTAAAAATGGCCAGCCGAAGCAGGTAAAAAAGCTCATAGAGTTTAAAAGCTGATATAACAATGTCCTACGATTATCCTTTTGCTTGGAAAAAGATTCACCAATCGGGTATAAGGTAATTTTTGATGTTTACCGATTTCTAGCTCTCCTACCTTGATCTCAGACAATCAGCTACATGGCCGAATGAGTAGCTGGACAAATGGTTCATTTGGAGTTGTATTTCAGGTAAGGTTTTAACAACTAAATGAACTTGGAAGACATCTTTTAAACACTTTAGCTTTTTCAAGATTATTAACATTACAAGATAGTATAATTATTATAAATTTTCTGTTTCATATTATAAAAGGTTTTTTTGTATAACTTATTAATTTCAGAATTATAATAATAAAAGCGTTAAATATTATGTATAATAGAACTGCTTATTTAATTTCATTACAATATGAATCGACACAAGAAATATTTTATCTAATTGTTCCGTGCCTACATTCGTCAATGATCCCCACTTTCCTTTTTCATTATGCATTTCTCAGCTCCCTTGAACATTTCAACACTAAACTTCTTCATTATGCACTTCTCTTTCTCGTTAAGCTCATCTCTCTTGTTCGAACTCTTTTCTCTCTTGAACGCAGAACACCATTTTCACCTGAGCATCATGTCTCGACCGCCGTCAACTTCTGCTGTTCGTCTTCATTCTTCGTTGCCATTGTTGACCCCACCTTGAGTTCGCCTGTTCTAGATCTCAAAGTGAAGCTCATACAGAGGTAGGAGAAGCAGCGCGAGGAAGAAGAAACCCAGCGGATGAAGCTTCAAACATGTGACCCAGAACAACCACCCAACCTGTTCTTTTCCATTTGTCTTCATTTTCTCTTCTCAGCTAAGAAGGTACGCTACCTAGACCTAATTTAAATTTCTATACAATGGTAAGGATAATCAGTTCAAAAACTGAATTGTGAGTTTTCTCTCTTGCTTTCGATTCTTCTCTATGCTCTTGACTTCGATTCTCCTGACTTTACTCGCTTACTTGTTGATCTTGAATCTGAAGACATAATTTGAATTTTAGTCTGGAGAGTTTGTTATCATGGAGTCCGATTTGGATTGTATGGTTTTACCCAGATTATTGTTGCTGCTATATGGTCAGCTATTGATCAACAATTTGGCTCAATTTTAAGCCCTGAGTTACTTTTGATTACATTAACAAAATGAGCATTAGTCGTGCGAGCTGCCTTCGAAAATGAAATAAGTTTTCGTTAATGATAAATGGTCGTAATCTCTAACCCGGGACATGAAACTGGCAAAGTCAACCACTTCCCAGTTCCCTGTTTCCTTTTTTATTATGCATTTCTCTTCCCGTTACATGCTTCTCTCTCGTTCGAACTTCTTTCACTCTTGATGACTTGACCGCCATTTATGCTTGAGCTTCTTCCCTCGACCGTCGTCAACTTCTACCGTTTACTGTGGCTCCTCACCGCCATTGTTGTCCCACCTGGAGCTCGTCTATTCCAGTTCGCAAAGCGGAGCTCAAACAGAGCAAGGAGAAGTAGAGCGGGGAAGAAGAACCCCAGCGTGCGAAGCGTTAGACCTGTGACCCAGAATCACCCAACTTCCTCTTTTCTATTTTTCTTCGTTTTCTCTTCTCAGCTAAGCAAGGTACACCTAGACCTAATATAAATTTCCATACAATTATAGCAAGGAAAATCAGTTCCAAAACTGAATTATGAATTTACGCTCTTGCTTCTGATAATCCTCCATGCGCTTGACTTTGATTCCCCTGACTTTACTCGCCTAGCAGTTGATCATGAATCTGAAGAAATAATTTGAGATATGGCTGGTGAGTTTTTGGTCATGGAGTCCGATTTGGAATGTACTGGTTTACCCAGATTTTTGCTGCATCTATATGACCAGTTATTGTCCAACGATTTGGCTCAATTTTATGCCCTAAGATACTTGTGATTATTGCTATGAGTAAATATGCATCTTTTGGCTAACTTTTGCTGCTGTTCATTGCGCTCATTACAGTAATTTTTTGTTCGATTCTTTGTTTTATTACCATCTATGTTCTTCAGCCGTATTTTGGCTTGTTAAGGGATTGTTTTGTTTGGCTATTTCAAGCCTTGTTTATGGCTGATGTGAGCTGATAGAAATAGTACGAAGTACGGATTTTATTTCTTTTGTTAGACTGCTGCTATTTAACAATGTTTTATGGTTCAAATTTTTCACATTTCTAATCTGTTTCAGATGCTGCTTCATGCCTCTTTTAATGCATTATGGTTCTGCAATTGTTGGACCATTACACAACATGATCTCAAGCTATGTTATTTCTTCTCACATGTGTTATCTGAAGTATTTTATTCTTGACCACCAAGCAGCATAAAGCTGTTTGGCATGTTTTGAATCTGTTTTTGCAATTCTCTATTTAGGAAATGTTCTCACTGCTGAAATGTGCAAAATATGACAGCCTTGATGAAATGCCATAAATACTTGCTTAAAATTGCTAGAATGCAAACAATTTGGCTGTTTTATGGTCATGTTATTGTTTGTTTGTGGAATTTTTTTTTTTTGCAATTTTTGTACATTTTTAATAGAGGTATTCCCTTGCTAAGATTTCCTCTCTTGGACAAAACTAATCCCATGCTTCCTACATGTCCTTACTTTGATATTTTTAAACAGCAACCTGTGTTTGTTGTTCTCTGAATTCAGTATGCTCATAATTACCTTGCTTCATGCTTTCTTATGACATGTTTTAATGCCCCATGTTGATATTGCCATACATGCTTAGACACTCTTAACAGTATTTGGGTCAGCTATTGACCAACGATTTGACTCTCAATAGTATTTGAAAAGATAATACACCGTTAAACACAATCTGTGTACAACTTATGGTTGTCTTTCATTTCAGTTTTTGCCTTCGTTAATAGTTTTCTTTAGATTGTTCATGTTCTTACTCTTTTATTTACACACTTGCTTTTATTTGCTTGTTTCTTATCCTTGTTATCCCTAATTACTTTTCTAGCACCATTATTTCTTTCCTTAGTTTAGTGTCAGCCTTAGTTACTCTGTGTTATCCCTATATCTTATCTTAATTATTAGCTTCTGCAAAAAAGAAATTTGATATACTTATAATTAAGTAAATAAACCTAGAAAGTAGTAAATCAAACATCTTCGGGTTGCCATAATCTTGTTCGTAAGTATGTGATAGCCAAGAGCAACCAGTTAGAGACCTGTGTATTTGAAAATAAGAAAGTTTATTCCTAAGAAAAATGGGAAGTTTATGGGGTTCAAGTCAGGAAGTGAGTAGTAAAGCAATTAAATTAACAAGTAAAAAATGATTAAAGTGATATGAATGAACAAAACCCTTGGTTCAAGTAATCTTTCATTGGATAGATTATGCAATTTCAACAATCAATACGAGAAATGATTTGGCGGCTTGATATCTTTCTAAGACTAAATCCTAGTCACAGAGAATCTCATCTACCAGAACATGCAACTTATAGTCTAGAATCAAGCAAAGTACATGTAGATAGATTAAGTACAAAGAATTGTGAAGCACCTAAAGGAAAATCTTGTCCATTCAATTTGATTCTCCACATGTTAACAAATTATATTGATCTTATTATTCACCAATCAGTTCATAACATGATTCGTAAGACTAATCAAGAAATTCATGATGTTTAATGAGAAGCATGAAGAATTATATTAATTTGAAACAATCTATAAATTCTTATATTAAAACTGCAGAGAAGTCTCAAAATCATACTCAATTACAATTAACCATCCCCTAGGGTAAAACCAATTTAGCCAAACATATCGCAGAAAAGAACAAACAAAGAGGGTAGAGAGTTTATAGTGGTAAAGAAAACTCTTAGGATCGTTTCACTATACCGATTTGAAGAACGCTGAGTTTGCAAAGTTGAAGATGACAAAGATTACCCTTGATAAATTGGCTATGGTTGGAGCGCGAGTGTTTTTGTGTCGTGAAAGATTTCGTGAATGAGTTGTGTGTTTCTATTAATTATCCGTTTGTTTTATAGAAGATTTGTTCTAAAATATGTTTGTCTTGAGCTGTGTCTGGATGAGGAGGGTCAAACAAGACTTGGGAGTGTGCAAACAATTTTTTTTTTTGCTTTGTGGGGTGTTTGGGTGAGCTAAAGCCAGACAGAGGGTCGGACAAGTGGATCAGCAGCACCGGACATGAGGGTTGGACATCTGTAGGAATCGACGTCTTCACTTAATGTATATGTGTCCGTGTCTGGTGGATCGGACAGGAGGGCCAGAAATATATTGTCTAGGTTTGGAGAGTCGAACACTATTCCAGATAGGTAAACAATTCATGTTTTCTCCTTTGCAAAATACCAAATTCCCATATATCTATGCTAAGTCATAAACATCAAATTAACTTGTTTCTAGACAGTATCATTTTAGATATAAGAATGAATTTCAATTAAACATGAAATCAGGAGATAAACGGTTACAAGAGTGGGAGATTTCAACAGTATAAAGTATGTAAAATGTCAGCTAATCAAATATTGCCACACTAGTTCTGCTTGTCCTCAAACAAATTTTTCAAGCACAAATTCAAATTAAGCAAATGAGGTTCAACCAGAAGAGAAAGACTCAGAGGAAGATGGTACAAGTTTTCATATCATAGGATACGTAAACTTTCAGCTGTAAATTTTCAAATACAAAATTAGAAGTCATCAAGAACTTTAGAATGGAAAATGGATCATCTGAATTTTGTTTTTAACTTTGAGCCTTGGAATAAATTGAAATGTAAAGGTGGAAAAGAACAAAGGCAAGGTACTCCGCTGATCCTAAAATGTCAAATCTGATCCAAAATAGACCTCGTCCACTCGGTTATTAAGTCCTTTGGGGTGCTTCATCACCTAGCTACCTAAGGTTCTCGGAATCTGGGATAGTTGACCCAAACCCGCTACAAGGGTGGAGAGAAAAGTCTAATGGTGACGAATATGAATTGGATGTCAATTTTAACTCCTTTCTTATGGATCATGAGTACGTGGCACTGAAAGGTATAATGGAATAAGATTTTACTTCGTGCCTCTTGTCGTTCAATGGAATGTGAATAGAGAAATGGTGGTTGACTCAAAGTTAAAATCGGAGTTCTTATGGTTCTTCTCATTTTGAAGTTCTTGATGACTTTTTATTTTGTTTTTGAAAGTTCACAGTTGAAAGTTTAGGTATCCTATGATCTGAAAACTTGTACCATCTTCCTCTGAGCTTTCTCCTTTTGGTTGAACCTCATTTGCTTAATTTGAACTTGTGCTTGAATGGTTTGTTTGAGAACAAACAAATGACAAGTGTGGTGGGATTTGATAGACTTATATTTTACATACTTTTTACTGTTGGAATCCCTTACTCTTATTATTGTTTCTCTCTTATTTTTTGCTTACTTGAAGTTTATTTCTATGTTTAAGATGATACTATATGAATACAAATTATTTTAATGTTTATGACTTAGCGTGGATATATGAGAATTTGACATTTTGCAACGGAGAAAGCATGAACTGTATACCTGTTCGGAATAGTGTTCGACCTTCCTGACTCTAACAACATGTTTTCGTTCCTCCTGTCCGATGCACCAGGCACATATATATTAACTGAAGACATCGATTTCTACATATGCACAACCCTCTTGTCCGGTCATGTCCGACACCCCTTTTTTGGCCCTCTGTCTGACCAAGCTCACTGGGATACCTCACAAAGTAGAAAATTCTGTCTATACACTTATGAGTCTTGTCCGACCCTGCTCATCCGGATACAAGTCTGAACAAACATATTTAAGCAAAAATCTTCTATAAAATGAGGTTGGTTGTGAGCAGAAACACACATCTCATTCACGACAATAAAACACTAACACTCCAACCCTAGTTGCGCTATCAAGGGTAAGCTTCTTCATATTCAACCTCGAGATTTGGCGTTCTTTAAATTAGGATAGTGAAGCGGTCCTTGAGTTTTTCTTTACCACAATAAACTATCTTCTCTCTGCGTTTGTTTGTTCTTTTCGGTGATATGCTTGGCTATATTGAATTTACCCGTGGGAGCTGATTGTAATTGCATATGATTTTGACTTAATCTACAGTTTTAATATGAGAATTTTATGGATTGTTTCATATTAATATAATTATTTGCACTTCCAATTGAATCTTACAAATTTCTTGATCAGTTTTACAAATTATGTTATGAACTGATCAGTGAATCTGGCAAATTTCAATTTTAAAATTTTACTTATGCGCGACCTATGGTAAATTTTTGGTCCATCATCCACAAATCACAGTTTGTAACTTGTGATTGCAATAAATCATCTCTATTATAATGTGCATTCTCAAAAAGTAAACTTATTTGTAATGTGTATATTTGAGGCTCACTTCAAACTAGTTTTCAAAATTTTGGCCAGTGTTTTTTTACAGTTTCTGGTAGCATCTTCATTGTAGACGTTACCTGTTGTTTGTGGACCACTTTAGGTAGTTTCTATGACTTTTTTGAGACTAGCTAAAAAATGTTAGTTTCATCGCTGTCATGACCTGCTGACTATACTATAGTTCATGCCATTTTCATGAATAAATCAATCTCAACTGCTGGTTACCTAAATAACTAACTAATGACTATTAACGGGTAAATTTTCATATGTGGAATCAGTGTGTTTTAATATCCTTAATGCTCTGTTGCTTTTCTCTGCCCTTTCAATTTTCATGCCATCGCCTTCATGTAATATCTTCTTTCCTTTTTGTGTGATGTACTAGAATATCCATTTTATAATTTGATTAATTATGCGACCAAATATTTCTTTGACAAATTGATATTGTGGTTACACCTTATTTCTTTTAATTGTATTGGGTTGGTCATTTGAAAGTACCAGACAAGGATTTTTAGGTGCAACATAAGTGAACTCAGTTTGAAAGTATCTTTACAAATATTGCTTAGGGGCATATATGCGCTTGTGCATCTTAATATGTGCAGTAATTTATCTTTGTTTGTGATTTCATGATCAAAATGTCTTTTATGGCTTTAGGTTCCCATGTTATCTTCCCTATCCAATGTCCATAATCCAATGTCCATGTGAAATACCCTTATCCTACCTGTTCAATATTGAACCACATGATCTTGTATATCTGAAGTACCAACCTAGAGAAGTGTGAGTTATTCACTAACACAGTTCAAGATGTGGTGACATTTGATAGTGACTGGATAGGTTTCAAACGTGATGGGCGTGGTGAGAAAGATTGGAACGAAGCGCATAAGAATTGTGTTTCTGTATCTCTGGATGGATTGGACGTGCTGTTGACTATCATTCTAAGGGGTGTTTAGGAGAGTATTTCCGTGAGAACTGAATTGAAAATTTTGAATGACATTGAAAAAAAAACTAAATAAGGAAAATGTTCTTGATACTGAAATCAAAATGAAGTGTGAAAATTTAGAAGAACTGCAATCCAAGGTCACTGTGTAAACCATGTCTCGCAGTAGATTGCTTCAAGAGAAAGATAGACTGCACCAAGCCTTTCTGGATGGTAACTTCCATCTCCCTGTAGCTTTTTCTACTTGTTTTATTGTTCTTTTTTTGCAAAGCCTCAAGATCATGCTTTTTTTTTTCTTATACATCTTTGTACTCTAGATTATGTTTTATCTAGTTGTATATGCATGCTTCGACAATGAGTGGCAATTAGAGACATGAGTTCCTCTTAAATCTTTAAACAAGAAGCTTATGTTGTTTTCTTATTGGTTGTCATGCTTCCATATTTTCCTGAATAATGTGTGCTTGCATGTATAGATTTTCTTTGTATTGTTTATATCCTATGAAATGCCCTATGTTCACCGTTCTTAGTGTTAATTGAATACTATTTTCAAAGGTTACATTAGGTCGTGTGTACTGAGATGTTCTTTATGGTGTTGACATAATTTAAGATTAAACTTAATACAACATGATATTTACTCGTACACTTTCTCGAAAATCTTGATAATCCTAAATATTAGATGGCATTACCGTGTTTTTTTATTACTGCATCATATTTATTACTTGTTTTTAATTCTTTTTTTTATGTCAGAAGTAAGAAGGATGTAAATAATATGCTCGTGATAGTGCTAGAAGGATTTTTGAAGAGTAGTAAAAGTTAACAATGAGTTAAATGCCAAGAGAAGTAGATAGATCAATGCATGAGAAAGTTGAGCAAAAGTGAGACTTACACTGTATGTGAAAAGGCAAAAAATTCGTGAAGAGATGGAAAAGGGTTAAAGACTAGAATCGTGTTCATCTTTTAATTGCTCTTTTTCTTGTTCTGATGCAATTTGTGGAAGCGAATATAAAAGAAATTCAATAGTGTTTAGTAACTTCTTGTATTATTTTTGATTTTTTAAAATTTGGTACTATATTGAATCTATATAATTTTACTGAATGTTGACAACAACATTTCCCTTTAATTGACTTTCGTGGAATAGAAAAAACGAATGACAATGTCCAGAGGCTAGTTGTACAATTTTGTTAGCTGCTCCATTACTTTTTCACTAGGGTTTTGTGCAGTACCTCTTCTCTCTCTGACTTCCGTTATCAATTTGCAATGTGCAGAGGGAAAAGGAGGTGGCTTTGAAAATGATCTCCAGTTGGAAAAGTAGCTAGATGTCAAACAGAAGTTGGAGATGGAAATTGCATAGATCAAAAGGAAATTGAAGAGATGATGAATGAAATGAAGGAAGATTGGAGCAAAAAGCTGAGACATGAATAGATCTGGAGTATCAAGGGAAATGAGCTTCAAGATGTCCGCAAGGAGCTGATTCAGGTACGAGTAAACGTTGTATTTCTGTTTATGAACAAATACTTCATGAGACAATACTTTCTAATATCGTTGTTTGAAGTTGCTTATTTGTGATATTAGATTATGTTGAAATACTACCTTCTGCGTTATTTATCAATTGGCTACACCATATATGGGTCTAAAAGAAGATAATAGTAGTAGGGTGGTATTTTTGGAAATAATATATGCTATCTGTTTACTATAGAACAATTTTGAAGGAGCTTAGTTTTATATTTTTTAAATTTCTTGGTGTACAGTTATATGGGTTTATATTGTACGTAGAGGTTTTGAAATGGGTATTGATTGTTTTATAATTGTCTTCTTCGGATATAAGCTGACCCAAGTTCTCCCGCTGGCCCTTAACGGTTTAATTTTTTTAACTTTTTGCTATCTTCTACGTGTTAGGGTTAGAGATAGTATTTAATTTCGGGCCTAGTTTGATGAAGATAGCGTCCTATGGTATATTTTTGAACCATCATCGACAAATGATAGTTTGAAACTTTTACTTAAGCGCAATTGCAATAAATTATCTATGATATAATATGCTTACTCAACAAATAAACTGTTATCATGTGTATATTTGAGGCTCATTTCAATTAGTTTTCAAAATTGTCCCAAACGGCCACTGTGTTTTGCATATTTTGGTAGCATCTTTATTGTAGACATTACCTATTCTTTGTGGAAAACTTATTTGCCAAATTTGGGTAGTTTCTGTGATTTTGCAGCGTTTTTGAGACTAGGAAAAAACATTCGTGCAACTGCTGACATTACTTGTGACAATACTATAGTTCATGCCATTTTCATGAATAAAACAAACTTAATTGTTGAGCCGTTATGTTTTTATTCAAATACTGTTTTTGAATAATAGCAAAAAGGTTACCTAAATAACTGAATTGTGACTACTAATAGGTGCACAAATAGCTCAAAACTCATAACAAATCAACGGATAAATTTTCATGTGTAAAACATCTCGCTGTGCTTTAATATCCTTTGAATTATTTATTATTTTTTGCTGCTCTTTCAGTTTTCATGCCATCACCATCATGTAATTTTTTCTTTACTCTTTACTGTGTGATGTACTAGAATATGAGAAACTAAGAAATGTAATAATCCAAATCTTATTATTAATTGTCAACATGTTTACAACAAAATAGTGGGTGTGGTTGTACAACTATATACTAGACACAACATAAGGACATGGACTAAGTGGTCCTGTTTTCTAATAACCCCTCCCCTCAATATCTAGTTGGTTTCGTAGTTAGATCTTGTAACAATGAGAGACCATATCCTGTAGGAGTGATGTGTATGACTTCCTTGTGAGCGGTTTGGATATGTGGTGGACTATAATAAGTCCTTCCTGAATCTATTAGCACAAAAAGTGTATGCATATCTTTATGTGCTTGATTGTTGAGATGGATGTTGAAGTGGAGGGTTCCTGGCATGTAAGCTGCTCGCATGTGTTTTTTTCTTTGTTATTGCAGAAATATTAGGTGTTGTATGAGTTATATAACTCTATGGGCTTGTACATCTTATTATGTGTAGTAATTTATCTTTGATTGTGGTTTCATGATCAACATGATCTTTTATGGCTCTAGGTTCCCCATGCTAATCTTCCTTACATTCTCTAATCTAATGTCCATGTGAAATATCCTCATCATACGTGTTCAATATTGAACCACATGATCTTGTATATCAGAAGTACCAACCTAGACGAGTGGAAGTTATTCATAGTCATGATAACACCGTTCAAGCTGTGGTGACATTTGGTAGTGATTGGACTGATTTCAACATGCATGTGATTTTGAAAGATCCTTTGAAGCTGATAGGGGTGGTGAGAAAGATTGGAATGAGGCGCATGAGAATATACCAGATGGATGAATATTATAAATTGAAATCAAAGAAGTGTGGAAATTTAGAAGAACTGCAATCCAAGATCACCGTGCAAACCATGTCTTGCAATAGATTGTCTGAGGAGATAGACTCCACCAAGCCTTCTAGATGGTAACTTTATCTCCCTATAGCTTTTTCTACTTGTTTTATTTTCTTTTTTACACTCAAGATCATGCCGTTTTGTAACTTATACATCTTTGTACCCTTGATTATGTTTTATCTAGTTGTATCTGCAAGTGTTAATCAGATACATGAATTCCAAAGCTTCTGTTGTTTCATACTGGTTTATGCTTCCATATTTTCTTGAATAATTCGTGCTTTTGACATGTATAGATTTCTTTGTATTGTTTCTGTCTTATCAAATATCCTATGTTCATTGCTCCTGGTATTAGAGAGTCCAAAACAATGCCCCTTTTTTTTTGTTACAATACTACCTTTTAATGTTATTTTAGGTGTATACTGACATTTCAAAGATAAACTTAATACACATTGCTTTCTCAAAATACTCTTGATTATCCTAAATATTAGATGGCATTATCGTGTTTTTTTATTAAGTTATTTTCTTTTTTGTATATTAAAAACAAGAATGATGAAAAAATATGCTCGTGATAGTGTTAGAAGGATTTTGAAGAGCGGGAATCCAAAAATCCACTAATTATAACAGTGCTCCTCTTTTTGTTACAATACTATCTTTTAATGTTATTTCAAATGTTACTTTAGGTGTATACTACATGCCCTTTTTGGTGTTAAGATAGTTCAAAGATAAACTTAATACACCTCGTTTACACTCTCATAACACTCTTGATTATCCTAAATAATAGATGGCATTATCGTGTTTTATTATTAAGTTATTAAGTCTTTTTTGTATGTTAGAAACTAGAATGAAAAAATATGCTCATAGTGTTAGAAGGATTTTTGAAGATTGGGAAAATGTCCTATGTTCAAAGCTGAGAGTCCAAAAATCCACTAATTATAACAATGCTCCTTTTTCTATTACAATACATCTTTAATGTTATTTTCAATTAACTTTAGATATATGCTGACATGCCCTTTTGGTGTTAAGATAAGTCAAGATAATAACTTAATACATGTTGATATTAACTTGTATACTTTCTCAAATACTATTGATTATCCTAAATATTAGATGGCACTATCGCGTTTTTTATTACTTCATTGTAAGTTATTAATTCTTTTTTTTGTATGTTAGAAACAAGAATGATGAAAAAAATATGCTTGTGTGTTAGAAGGATTTTTGAAGAGTTGGAAATGTCTACTGTTCCTCCTAGTAAAAAATCCACTAATTATGACAATGCTCCTTTATTTTGTTACAATATTATCTTGATATGAGGAAGATCTCTTTCCTTTTTTTTATTCCTTTTCTTGTTTCATTTTCTTTCCATTTTGTGAAGTGAATGACCCCGAATTTGTAGTAGTGGGGCAAGAAAAACGATGTTGTAATTAAAAGTACAAAAGTTAATATTTTTTTTTTTGATAATTTGGGCTTACGCCTTATATTAATAAAAAGCCTGATTACTCAGGTGGATGGGAATTGTTGGGTCTCATTAAAACCTCTCTAAGCAAAACCCAATGGGAATAAGCCTAAGAGGAAAAAGAGTACCCTCCACATCAAAATACAACCTATAAATCCAAATACATGAAACAACGAAAGCGCTAGAAGCTATAACATTCAACCTTACTCTCAAGACTCCCACATTACACAAAGTCCTTAAGTGACTTTACTCCAACAAAAAAACCGCAAGCCAAGGAAAATCTTTCCACCAATATTTGGTCCATCTCCAAACCCCTATCTTAATTTGCATTACCACTTTAGACACATAAGGGATTCACCTTTGAAGATCACACCATTTCGTTGCATCCACATGAAATATATACCGTAGCAAAATGTAGACTTCCACATTCTCTTTGCCTTGCCTTGTATTTCAACATCAAACCAAGCTTGGTATATTGCCCTCACCTCAATCGGGAACGAGAAAGGAATATTCCACCAGAAAGTTAATTGTCTCCACACTCCACTCCAGCAATTTTAGCACACGAGAATAGGACATGCTTCCACCAGGGGCATAGGCTTCCACCAATGGGTACAATATCCCTTATTTGGGCTATGTTCGGTGTTGGTGCTTTGTGGTATAAATTCGACATTTTTTAGTTTAATAGCCACACTAACAAAACAACTACAAATAAACTAGCAGAAAACAGCCACAAAACAACTACCAGTTTATGTTGTAAAGAGAATAAATAACGTAAACAGAGGCGGCCAAAAACTGTAATTAAGGGGGCGAAAATATTTTAATAATATTAATTAATATTTAAAATTTTATTTGTAATAAATTTTTTATTATTTTTAATATTTATAATTATATTTTAAAAATGTTATTGTATATTAAATTTGACACAAAACTTAAATTAAAATTGAATATATAAATTAATTTATAAAAAAGTTTGTTTTCCCTTTTTAAATTTTTGTTTCTTATAAAGATTGGTATACTAAATTATAAGTTAATGACAATAATATAGAACAATAGTTTTAAACTATTAGTGTTTTCTAAAAACTTATACTAAAAATTATTTTGAGTAATTCTAATATTTTTTATTTATAGAATCTATAATAAAAAACTAAAAAAATATTTGTATTATGGATAAAAGGAGTACATGATTACTAAGAATGACATAATAATCAGCTTTACTTTTGACAATATTGTTAAAATAAGGTATAAAATCTGAATATTTAATTTTATCTACATATATTTTTTTTGTATGATGTAAACATTAATAAAGTTCACTAATAATTATAATATTTTCCTTTTATTTAAATGTGAACAAGTAGCCTGGTGTGTTAAAACCATGTATAGTTACAATTTTTGTCATCCATTGATAAAATTGTGTTTGATAATGGTGAAGTTATTTGTATAGACCTAAATATAAATGTTAATAATTATTTATTGTAATAAAACTTTGTTGTTTTTCTAATTATAAATTACATATATATTAATCTATATATTTGTTAGTAGCTTCTTTATTTACATTTTAAAAAAATTGTTTTAAAATGATATAAAATTTGTAATTGTAGCATAGACATTCGTAAACGCACTACGTGTAACTAACTTATTCAAATACGCCAGAAGAAATCGCCACACTGCCGAACAGTAGTTTTCAAAACAACCACAAAACAGCCAGCACAAAACTACCAGCAAAATACCACAGAACAGTCAGCCAAAACAACCAGATCAAAACAGCTACAAAACAACCGCAAAAAAGCCATGTGGAATAGAGCCTTGGTGGCGGTTTTTATTGAGAAAGCCACCACCATAGACATACGGTGTTGTAAGGGAATAATGCTGAATTTATACAGGCGGTTCTTTTATAGATGGAAGACAATTTTAAAACCGTCTCTATAAAAAATGGTGCTAGAAAAGTATTAGGGATAACAAGAATAAGAAGCAAGTAAATAAAAGCAAGTAAGTGAGTAAAAGAGTAAGAACATGAAGTATCTAAAGAAAACTGATAATAAAGAAGTCCAGTCTTACCTGTAACACATCTCCAAGAAACATGAGAGTCGTCTCCAAGATTTTAGTCTAGGCTCTTTCCCGATTCTTTAGTTGATTGTTCTAGTTTCCTAAATTCTGGTGCCACCCATCGTGTCCACCATTCCTCTTTCAGAGTTTGGATAGGTTTTTTCTAGTTTTCTTTGGTTTGCCGCTCCGACGAAGGTATTCCAATTTGTCGTATGAAGGATGTGAGGATTCCCCGTCATTTTGTCAAGAAATTGAAGAGCCACGGTCATTTTAGTGAAGATCTCGAGCAACCCTCTGGGAGTTACAATGAGGAGATGGATATGTAGAGTTCGCCAAATTGAGCGACGCCCTGGATGAGATCTCCGACGATGAGGAAGACTTGATGGAAGAAGAAGATCCTAAGTGTCCCGCATTACCCTTACGAAGGAACAAAAGCTTCGATTTAGAAGGCCTTAGCAGAACGCAATAATAGTTAAATTGCTTGGGAAGAACTTGCCGATGAATATGTTATTTGACCGGCTAAAACACAGATGGCGTTTACGTGGGGAATTCTTTTTAGATGACCTGTCCAATGGGTTCTTCAAGGTTTCGTTTACAAATCAGGAGGATTTGCAATTTGTTCTATCAAATGGCCCCTGGCCAATTTTGGATCATTATCTCATGGTTAGGCGGTGGAGACCTAATTTCAACCCAAATTCAGAAGCCCTTTCATCCCTTGAAGTCCTGGTGAGGTTCCCAGACCTTCCAAGTGAGTATTACAATGAAGAATTTTTTACTATTGTGGGCTCAAAAGTTGGGAAGGTAAAGAAATTAGATCTTACGGCTTCAAATTTTGGGAAGTCTCGTCTAGCCAGGGTAGCTATTAAGGTTGATCTCACTAAGCCTTTGTTAGCAAAATACCGTTTTCGAAGGAGGACTATGAGAATAGAATCTGAGGGTCTTCATTTGGTTTGTTTTTGTTGTGGTTGTTATGGGCATAAGGAGCCGGAGTGCCCATTCCGTGATAAGGAGGGCGAAATACAGCAGGACGAAGGGGTTAGACTAGTTCAAAGTCTGAGCGTGAACCAGGTCTCCCATGTGGTAGACGATTATGGTGAATGGATGGTTCCGAAGCGTCATAACATGGTTAAGAAAATCCCTAGTACTAAGCAAACCCAAGATAATTCGAAGGAAAGCTCAAGATTTGCTGCTTTGGAGGCAATTATGAATGCGGAGCAGTTAGAGCCTATTGCCCCAACCAGGATGCCCTAGGAGGCAGAAGTGAACCCTAATTTACAACTTTCACTTCGGGGTGGGGCGAACCCGCAAATTCATGGTCCTATGTCGAGTCTGACTCAGCGGAAGGATGGTAGTGACCAGATCGAGTTAGGGAAGCGTGTTCACACTGTGGAAGGGTTCGATCGCGGGAGACTCGCCAGTCACAAGGTGTCTCTAGAGCGTACGATTGCTGGGTCTGCTGTGCAAGGAGTCGACCGTGGAAGAACCGTCATTCACAAGGTATCCCCAGAAACTTCAATTTCTGGATCTGCAGGTTCGTAATCTCCCTAATCCTTGCTTAAGTAATGAATGGAAAAATCATATTCTGGAATGTAGGTGGGGCTTTGAAACCTAGTTTTCATAGAGCTATGAAAGATTTGATTTTTTCTATGCGTCCTAACATTGTTGTGCTGGTTGAGCCATGCATCTGTGGTCTTTCTACGGATTCGGTGTGTTCAAAGTTGGGATTTGATAATGTTTTTCATGTTGAAGCTCAAGGTTTTTGTGGTGGAATTAGGATATCGTGGAATAATGTTGTTGGTATTGTTGTGCTTAGTAGTGACTAGCAATTTGTTCACTATAGAGTTAATTTTGGTGATTCTTCTTTTCTTTTAACTGTGGTATATGCGCGCCTTTCCCTGTCTTGAGAAATAATCTGTAGAACCTTCTTAATCTTGCTCAATCCTCTCTAACTCTGAAGCATGGATTGTTGTGGGGGGGACTTTAATGCCACCCTTTTCCCTAGGGATAAGAACTTCTCCTCTTGTAGTAATTTTGGTATTGATAAGAATTTCCCTAGTTGGTTTCATGCTAGAATCTGATGGAGGTCAGGTCGTTTGGGAATCGTTTCACTTGGTCTAACGGGCGCCATTGTGCGCGTCTAGATAGAGTTATTGTGTCTCTTGATTGGTTTAATAAATTTCCGGAAGCTAGTGTGAGGTCCTCCCTAGGGTAGCCTCTGATCATAGCCCTCTTGTTCTTTCTCTAAATTATGGCCGCAGAAACCCTTCTAGTCATAGTTCATTTAAGGTCATGGCTCCCTGGTTCACCCATCCTAATTTTTCTCCCACCGTCTCTAGCAATTGGATTAGGGGTAGGCCGGTCCAGAGTCTTGGCTTTATGCGAGACCATCTTAAGTCCTGGAATAGGAGTGTCTTTGGCCACATTTTAGAAAAAGAAAAGCTAGTTACTAGATTAAAAGGCATCCAAAGAGCTATCGATGAAGGTAGAGGTAACCACTTACGTGGCCTGGAAGCCCTGCTTTCTAAGGAGCTGGATATCTGGTTACAGAGGGAGGAGATTTTATGGCTTCAGAAATCTAGGGACCAGTGGGTTAAGTTAGGAGATAGGAACACCTCTTCCACAATAAAACAAAAATCAGAGACAACAAGATCGTATTTTTAAACTTCTTAATCTGAGGGAGTTTGGGTGACCGATGAAAGAGAGATAGAGGGTTTATTGACGGATCACTTAGGAATTTGTTTAGTTGTGATGATAATCAAGATTGCTCTTTCCTCTGCCATGACTTTAGACCCATCTCTTGGGATATTCGGGAGGGGCTTTCTCGCACCATAGATTTGGAAGAGATTACGGTGGCCTTTAAGAGTATGAAAGCGTTTAAAGCTCCTGGGAAGGAGGATTTTCCAGCTGGGTTTTTCCAGAGGTTTTGGAACCTTATAGCCCCGAATATGCTTTCCTTTTCCCAAAATTGTCTTCAAAATCAGAAGATTGATCATATTCTTAACCAAACAACCATTGTTCTTATCCCGAAGGTTGAATGCCCTATTTCAGTCTCCCAATTTCGGCCTATATCTTTATGTCAAGTCCAGTATAAAATTTTAGCTAAGACCCTAGCTAATAGGCTCAAACCACATATGGCCTTGTGGGTTTAGAGAGCAAGCTAGCTTTGTCCCGGGTAGGAGCATTTTCGAGAATATCGTTCTAGTTCAGGAGGTTGTTCACTTTATGCAGCATACAAAGGCTAGAGAGGGTTTCTTAGCTATGAAAATTGACCTAGCTAAGGCTTACGATAGGCTTTCCTAGAATTTCATTGACGATACCTTAAGGTGTGTTGGTCTTCCTAACAACCTGAGAAACCTCATTTTAGATTGTATCATCTTTGTCACCTTCCAAATCAGTTGGAATGGTGGTTTATCTGAAAATTTTGTTGCAAAAGGGGATTAGACAAGGTGATCCCTTGTCTCCCTTTATTTTTGTTCTTTGTATGGAGCGACTGTCTCAAATGATTACTAGCAAGGTCAATAGTAAAGAGTGGGTTCCCTAGTCTATGGGAAGGAAAGGAACTTCTCTGTCTCACTTTTTTTCGCGGACGACTTGGTTCTTTTTGGGTCTGCCTCTGTTAGGCAGATTGGTGTAATGTGTGATTGTTTGTTCGATTTCTATAAAGCCTCGGGGCAGGCCGTCAGCTTCGAGAAATCTTCTATTCTTGTTCCAAAAATATTAACCAAGAGAAAGTGGACATCCTTGCAAAGGAGGCAGGTATGCCTATTTTCAGAAACTTTGGTAAGTATCTGGGGGTCTTTCTTAAACAAGGTAGAAATGGTAGTTTGTCTAACAATTTAGTCTTGGCTAAGATCAGAGAGAGATTATCGGGGTGGAAACAGAAGTCCTTATCTTTGGCGGGGCGCATTTGTTTGGTTAAGAGTCACATTTCTAGTATTCCTGTGCATACCATGCAGTGTCAGCTCTTACCTATCAATGTTTGCAATAAGATTGACAAGTTCTGCTGAGACTTTATTTGGGGACATGACTATGATAGTAGAAAATACCATGATGTTGGGTGGGATGTGATGTGTAAACCTAGGGCTTGCGGGGGTTTGGGCTTGAGGAAATCAAGAGCTATGAACTTAGCTTGTTTCGGTAAGTTAGTTTGGAATCTGGCAAATAATTCTCAAAGCTTATGTCATAAAATGCTGCTTCGGAGAAATCCAAACGCGGATACCACCCGCTGTTCTACCTATTAGAAAAGCGTACAAAAATGTGCTAGTTCCATTCGGGAAGGTGCTCGGTGGATCCTAAGTAATGGGAATCTCATCCGCTTTTGGACTGATTGTTGGGCTGGTAACTTTAGTTTGATTACTAAAGCGCGTAGAGAGGTCCCGTCCCATCTTTTGGATGATGTGGTCTCAGCTTATTAGGATGGCGACTTGGGCTGGATCTGGGATAGGTTTTCTGAATTCCTTCCTAATGATGTTTTGAATATTATTGGTGGTTTTAAAATATTTGTGGATGCAGGTTCATATTTCCTTTCTTGGTCCCTTGATCAGAATGGAAACTATAGTGTCAAATTTGCGTATCGCTTGCTGACAGATAGAGCTGCTCCTGTAACACCCCAACTGCTAACTTAACAATAAACGATTAACGTAGCGGAAATACATAAATTAACCTTAACCCAAAATGAACGGTGTTACACGCCGTTAGCCACCCACGTGACTAACAAGGCTAAATCCGTACAGTTGTATCGGTTGATGGACACAGACTTCCGAGCAACAGTTACTAATATCCAAAATTTACAACCAACTATACCGAGTGTAAATATATATATATACAACCCATCATAACCATTCTACTACCAAAATATATACCACGGGAGCACAGACGCATCCCGGGTCCCATATAAAAAACAAAGTATTCATTAGACTTAAAACCTAAAGCCACTCCGCATCTTCAATCCTCATCCTACAAAATAAATATGGTGCCCTAAAGGGGCTCACAACCCTTGGCTGGTATGATTAACGTGAAGCCTGTCGGCTACCGGGATACACGCAACTAATTCTCATAATAACATGGAATTAATTTTAACATTCAACATACATAAGCATAGCAATAATCATTGCATAGCAACCACACACATACCATAAAAGGAACGATTCTCTTTAGGAAACGAACCAAAATTAGTTAGCCAAACCTGATAAGCCTAGAGAATGATTTCAATCTCATGTTAAGCTTATACATAATTTTGTTACCGCTCTGTTTGTCGAACGTTAACCCTTCCCAAAAGATGCGTCGGATATAGTGATCAAACACAACTTACCATAATCCCCTAGCCCGAACAAAAGTCAGGTAGGAAAGCCTTTTATTAGGCTTGCGGGTGATTGTAATCCAAGAAGGAGATACAATCAATACCATAAGGAGAGTCGAATCTGATTCAGATATCGACTCCCACCATACACGCGCGACCGGACACCCGGATTCACCCCCCGGTTATTCACTTGTTAGTAGTTCCATTGTTGGAACTTAGCACATTAAATCATACCGTAAGTGTTTAAGCCCAGTTAGGCATACAAGGGAGATGAGATACGTGTTAACAACACAAACCACAACTAACACACGGATAGTGTAGTTAGAACGTTCCGTAAGTTGAAACGTTAAAAACCGAATACCGCTCTCTTACGAAATCCTAACTTTGGTTAACTAACTGGTTAGCATGTATTCGAGGTTAACGGTATCGGAAACACACACGCCACAATAATAAATAATGATAGTAAACTCATTTCATGATTTAAGTCTTACAAAGATAATGATAATAAATAGCTCCTGAACATCTAGGGAGTGACAACTCCCACATGGTGGCCCCACGAAAGATGGCCCAACAATATGAGAGATATTGCATTTTTTTGGATTTTGGATGTATGCATTTTTTTGGATTTTTGGGTATACATTTTTTTGTACATGCTTTTTTTTGTTGGTCTCTAAGTACTCGGTATGCTGAATGAGAAAGGCTTGAATCCCTAGTATTTCTTGCTACCATTTCGAAGATCATGCTGTCACTCGTGGGCAAAGACAGTTAATCACTTGCAAAAACGGTCATCAAAAAAGAATCTGATAGATGCAAATGTTAGTGCGCTTGAAAAATGGGATGAATGTTTGTGTGTGAATAGTTGAGAATACAACATGTGATAGTGCAATTTTTGTGAGATGGGTGCGATTCATGCATGATCAATGAATGTGAACTGATTGAAAATGGGAAGAAGCAACTCGTATGTGCTAAAAAAAATCAAGTTTTTAGAAAAAGGTTTTGAAAACACGTGTTTTGGAAGTGGTAGATTTTCTCAGTAGGAATTTTGACGCTCAGTCATTCGTAAATAAAATAGGGATGGGGAACCCTATACATATCACGATCTAAAGAAAACTAGGAGGGAATGTATTAACCTATACATATAGTCTATTCTGAAATGATGAGAGAGAAAAGAATCATAAGGGAAAAACCTATACATCAATCCTAAAAGTCATTAGAGGGGATTCGAGTTAAAAACTTCTTTTGGACTCGTCTGCTTCATCTTCAAGCTTTTGACTGACCGCTGGTTCGTGTTCGGGCTCCTGACTGGCAGCTCGCTCGACTTCGGGCTCAAGGTTGGTTACCAGCTCGTCTTCGGGCTTTAGCAACAAAGTGGCACTGCTATCAAGCAATACAGGTTGGTGTTCTTGTGGCTCTGAGCAATTCGGAACTTGAACGACCGTTGCTAGTCTTCACATTGCCCGACTCGGGTTGGTGCTCCTCTGATTTTTGGTTCGAATCGTCGTTGATCTTCATGCACCCCACTTGCTCTGATGAAGGAAAATAAGGGGTGTTTTTTTAGAAAGGAAAGGTGAATGATCGAGCACAAAATCTTTATGAAAATCCACCACTTTTGTGAAAACACAAAATGACTAGTACGCTTCGCAGTAATGACCGTTGCTCTTGAAGGTGGGTCAAACTTCAAAAATAGCGGGTCACAACATGGGGACTAAATAATTTGTTTTGAAAAACATTTGTGGAAATCAACTTGAAAATTGTTTTCAAAATTTTTTTTGAGATAATATTCATGAAAAAGTTGTTTGAAATTCGTTTATAAAAAGTAGGTTTTTGAAATCTGCTTTTGAAAATAGCTTTTGAAATAACATTTGTGAGAAGTAGTGTTTGAAAATCATTTGTAAACAGTAGATTTTTTAAATCTGGTCTTCGCAAGCCCTTTGACAAAGTTTATTGTCTAGAAGACTTTGATTGAAACCGGCTTTGAAAACTGTTTTGGCAATAACAATTTTGAAAATTCTTATTTTTTTGAATTCATTCGAGATGGATAACTTTGAAGATATTTCATTAGAATGTTTGACATGATTCATTTTCTGATTTTTGCTAATTTTTGAAACATGATCACACATAGATGTAAGTGCAAAATAAAAATCATGGCTGATTTTATGTGGAGCTGAGTGTGAATGATTTGGATAATCACCTTCCAGTTCAATCAATGCTTTCAAACCACCGGGGGAACCGTCGTCCCTTCACTGTTCATCTCTCGGGATTTATCTCTGTTATGCCTTGTAGGGCACGTCATCAAGAAAGTCCGGAGTGCTTAAGTTCGAAAGGTCAGGATACCCGAAGTGATATAGTCACACGAGCCACGGCCGGGCATTATCACAACATACTCACTTTTGGGAAACTTGGGGAAGTACTGCATGGGATCGGGTCTCCCATCGTCTGCACGATAAGGTGTGTCTAAAGTCTAAATCATTCACTGACTTCTCTATTCCATGTATGGGTATTCCGGTAAATACGGGATCCTCTATGGATTTGTAGCGCGACATTAGGCTTTAAAGACACCCGTGGTGCAGAGGAACATAGAGAACTGACCCCATGCAATCTTCAGGGTAAGGCAAGAGTGAAATACCCCTAACTAATAAAATATTGATTAAACATCTAATCAAATGAATTAAGGCCTAAACATGCCTTAAAAACCAATTTAAAACAACAATGATCATCATAAAGCAAGAATTACCCCATGTGACCATTTAGGGCAAATATGTGCCCAAATGAACTCCTTAGGATCTAAATTTGATTCCTAAGCATACTAACTCATAATGAACATAATAAAACCATTCTCAAAGAAAACCAAGCTCAGAAACACATTGAGACACAAAATGTGCTTTAAACTCCTTAAAGCACGTTTTTGTGAGATTGTATTCTAAATGAGTTTTAATTTGGGTTTAGGGCCTTGAATACCCTTAAATATACTAATGTGACATAATGTACCACATTAGAATGTCTAATTCAAAGTTTTTCAAAAAATCCGAAATATGTGCATTGGTTTGTGAATAGTACCCAAATAGTGCAAATTAAGTCTTAATTGACTAAGTTGGTCAATGGCCAACATTGACCCCCAAAAATATCTAATGTGAGGTGGAAAAATGAGGTGTTATACCTCCTGATTAAGTTAACTAAAGGCTGGAAACAAGGATGACTCATTAGTTACCTTATTAAATAATTACTTTTCTTACCTTAAAAGCAAAAATCATCCTTTCTCTTTCATTACCTCCTGTAGCAACGAGTTACCCAGCTTCTAAAGCCTCCATTCCAGCCTTGGTAAGTTCAAGAACCAGCCAACTTCAAAGATCAACTCCCATGGCATAAGGTAAACATTCAAAACATGTGTTATGTCATTCTCTTCATCTTTCCTTCCTCTTTCCACTGATCTAACTTGCAACCACTTCCATCCACTCATCTAGCACGAGTTGGTGTTCAAATGGAAGGTCAAAAATCGGCTGAAACTCAATATTCAAGGGGGAAGCAAGCTTAAGACCTAATTAAGGTAAAAATGTGCTTTAAGCACTTAATTCCTTCTCTACTTCAAATCTGGTTGACCTCTGTTGTTCCCTTGGCTTATAATCTTTCATTTATCATGCTTGATCCGTATAAATTGCAACCACTTCATTTGGTGGCTGATTTCATGCTTAAACTCCATTTTAAGCCATGTTTCACAAGGTAAACCTTAGCAAATTCTTACCTTGTTATCACCGGTTTTGTTCCTTAGGTTGTATGGTGTTGTTAACACTTTATTTGGCTTCAAAAATCCAGGCAAGATCACCTTGGAACAAGCCTACAATATCGAGGTATAATCATGTTTTAATAAGCTTGATTTGTCCTTTAATGATCCTTAATTCATGAACTAAATTATACCTTTCTTTCCCTTGCAAAATATGGCCGAATGGTGCCTTGGAAAATGGGTAACTTTCTGTCCAAAGAGGAGGAATCAACCTTGAGTTCAAACTTATCAAAGTAAGTTAAAATACCACCTTATGATATACTAATTAAGGTTATATGTGAGGTTATGTATAAAAACTAATTTAGGTCTGTTCTAATATTAGGCGGTGAGCTAAAGGGTGTGTTTGGTTGATCTTGCTACATTAAAGAAGTGAGGAAACCTTATAATATGATATATTAAAGTTTTATGTCATTTTATTACACATATTATACAGCCGTGAGTTAGTAATGGTCAAAATGACTTATTTAGGTATGAAAATGTTATATAACATTTTTGGTTAGCTTACTTAATGTTTTGGTGACTTATAATGTCATAGGAATTATTTAAATGGCTAAAATGTAATTTTGGGAGACATTAGGAAAACTATATTATAAGATGTGAACCATATATGTTATTTATGACTTTTATGTGTAATTTTATGTTATAAATTCAAGGTTGTAATAAGGCCATGTCATTAGGCCATTTTATTAAGTTATTTAATGTTTTATTTACATTTAAATTAATTATTAAAGTTATTATAAACTTTGGGGTAGAAACCATAAATAAAGAAAATACTGGTCAAGGTAGTATTAAGGAGGTCAACCTTGACCATATGGTAGGTGTTGACCAAATTAGACAAGTTAAATAATTCATTTATGGTTATATAATAAGTTATGTATTTAATTGTAACATTTTTATAACATATGGGGTATAATTGAGATTACCGAAACTTAGGGGTGTAAAATGGTATTTTAAACACCCATGGGCTATTAGGAATTTTTGAGAATTTATTGGGTTGAATTTGGAGTTAAAATAAATTATATATGTATAATATATTGTTATTTATGTCATTATTACAAATTACCTGACATATGGGGTGGAAATGTAAATACTGAAAGTATATGGGTTAGATATGATATTTATAACCCTTTGGTGAAATTTGGTGATTTTTAGAATAATATAAGAGTATTTAATAATATATATGTATATATATAGTTTTAATGATATTATAAAACTATATGTTATAAATTGGGTCAATTGGTAAATATAGAAAGTTAAAGGGTTGGAAATTAAATTAGAACAGCCTAAGGGTCTGTTCGGCAAATTAGGAATTTTATGACTATATGTTATATATATATTAAGGTTTAAAATGTTATAATATATGATATATATATATAACATAATATTATATATGTGGTCAAATTGTAAATTTGGAAAGTTAAGGGTGCTGGAAAATAAATAAGAACAAGACAAGGGTCTGTTTAATTATTTCATACATATAAAACCTTAGGTTATACTTTTCATAAAGTTAAAAATGTTATATTATATGGTATATATAACATGGTATAAATTATGGGGTGATATTGTAATAAATATAAAGATATGGTAAGTTAATAAGACTAGAATATGTAAGTTGCGCCTTTTCGGCAATAAAAATAGTTTTGTATAAAAACTATAGGTTATAAGTTATATGAGATAAAAATATCATATTATATGATATTAGTATATGGTATGACATTACATAATGTTATGTGGTCAAAATGAAATTAAAACGGAATATAGTGCTGTACCAAAAATATAAGGTTTGGAAAATGAATTTTAGATTATGGTCTACAATGTTATAACAATTATATGGTATTAATGAGATTTATAAACTAAGGTATATATAGAATAAACCTTAGGAGTTGTAATTATACAACATAAAATGTTACATAATATTAAGATAAGAATCTTAATATAAGTTGTATAATATAATACAATTAATGGGAATAATCATCTCATATAAGATGATAAAATGTGACATATATTATAAGAGTTTTATAATATATGAAACTTACATATATTGATATATATATATAATATAATGCGAGAGTTATATATATATATAGGGTTGGATAGATATTATGGTTGGAAACCATATAATATAAATGGTAAAGGTTATTACATGAATATAGTTTATGAACTATAAGTTATAAGTTTTGAATTTAAATGTAGTTTATTACAAGATTAAATGAATTTAATGAATAACTCAACAATCGAAATATTACGAACTACAAGTCTAAGTAACGAAGTAGACTGGTTTAGAGAAACCCGTAACAATTAATTGTTGAAATCCGGGGATGAACTGTCGAGGTTACAATGTTATTCGGAAATACCAGATCTAGTTAGTCATGGAGATTGACTCATAGTGTTATTACTGTTTAGATCGTACTTCAGACGGAGGCGCTTGACAAGCTTAAGTGGTCTAAGGTGTACGGTACGTAAAGGGGTTTGATCTGGATTGTCCTGAGTATTTCCTCAGGTCCAGATATTATTTGATGTGTGATAAGATTTCTATATGGATGCTTATATGCATGTGTGTGTTTAAGCTGTATATCTGCTTGTTATTATCGCATTATTACTACTGTACGCGAATGCCCATTGGGCTAATATTACGTCGACTATAGATCGACTTATATAATTCAATGTGATAAATGATGGTTACTTAGTATAATACCCTTAGTATTATAATTATGTAATTAATAACCTAAGTAAAACACATAGGTATGAGATACGACAATGTCGGTCTCTAGAGCATGGATCTTGAACATGAATACGACCTAGACTACTTCTAGGCATGCGTAAGACCCATTGGGCAGCTACGTAATAAAATGTATTCCCATAAAACTAAGAGTATATCTTAGGAAATGATTAAGACACTCAATCCTATGAGAGAATTGGTATGTGATGAGGGGAGGAATCCAGTATAGTTTACGAACTACCTAGTTGCGCATTTGTGATCACTGTGGGGATACCCGATTGGGTTCCGCTCCAGGAAATTTCCCAACGAGCCCTAACTGGATAGTAGGTTAGATGGTACCTGTTGTTGGTACACGGCTACGGTCTTATATGGACGCCTTACGAGGCACAGTGGCAGACCAGGGGCCTCCGGACCTTTGGCAACTTGAGCACCTTGTGTGTACGGGAGGACTACTGTCCATTTGTAAGGTTAATTCGGGTTGTCCTAACATGACACCCAACTGGTAAATAAGTAAACATGGTATGGTTGGATGGGGCCTTGAAGGCCGAATATTAATAAGTATGAAAACCATTCGCTAAAAGTGATTATGCACTTTATTGCAATTATTCGATATATTCGTTTATGCAACTGTTGTTCGTGAAACGTAATGATTGTATTGGTTGGATGACTATGTGTTTTCGTGTGATTTTTACAGTATTACTTATATCTGTAAACTGGTAAAATGTAACCGTTCTAATATCAAGATGGTTAAAATGACTAAGTGACCGATAGGGTCTGAATGCAAACTTGGCATACTCAACGTTTATCGCTGAGCTTCACAACATTGTGCAGGTTGCTGATCATCGTTGAAGCCGAAGTGTGGGACCCGGGTAGTTAGGGTTTTGTTTTATTTACCGCACATGGAATTCACCTGTATAGTTATATTGGGCTTCGGGTTGTAAGATGGTATTATTGTATATAATCAAGGGTGGGTAGACGCTCACTTGTCTTCGGTTATGATAGGATTTATCTCGTTATCACTGCGGTTAGTAGCGTTGTTTATTCTGTTGTTGTATTTAGTTTCTGCTTCGTTACTCGCATGGGCGAGTAATGGCAGGTGACACCCAAGTGAGAATTAATATTATTGTTTATACTTCCACTATAAGACATTTTTAATTATGCTACGTGAGGGATTATTACATGATTATCGAGAGGGGTGTTACAAAGAGGGTGGTCATACAATCGACATACAAGAGGGTGACTACCCATAAAACTCGTCTTAGACACCGGACCAGGCAATTGGACACTGAAGGCTCATGGCTTGCTATATGCTGGCTTAGAATCGGGTAACGGAAGGTATTCTTTTGGATCATGAGCCTTCAGGGTGTAGGTCGAAGACCATCTTGCCCTGTGGGTTTTAGCCATTTATATAAATAACTCAGCTCATGGGGAATCAACCGTGGACCGGTTGGGATCCCGTGACTCGTGGATAAATCAGGTGACACAGAGGAGTGCATGGCCTAAGTTACCCGCCCAATGCCACCTACAATCACACACATAAATATAAAACCGATGAAGTCAGTACCAACCTATTTGCTAAGGGTTTTATCTTGAAGGTGATTCCAAATTGGTTGTTATTAGCCTAAAGGGAAGTTAGCTTCATTCTGTCCTAAGTGTCTCTTTCTAATCGTGAGCTAATTATTAACCCAATTGTTGTGATGTTTGTTGAGGATCTATCAAGTCCTAACTATCCTCATCAGGTACACACTCTAAGTGTGGAGTAGAATAATCCTAGAGGCTTTGAAATGAATCTCTTGAAGGTTTCAAAAGAAGTTGGGGAATCCTGACAATTTTGAATGGAGTTCAGTCTTCCTTGAGTTTGAAAAAAACTTACTCAAGTTTTCCCGAGCAGAGTCTCCATTCTATGGAGGGTGATTTTTCGGTATGAGGGGGTCTATCTAACTCGGGTCCTGACTAAGAAGCCTAGTTCCTAAAAATTGCCATCTTGTGGAGGGTGAAAACCCGTCACCTCTGTGATACCCCCATCCCACATCGGGATATGAGTAGTAATGTGAATGATTTATAAGCCCAAGTGAGGATTGAGGGCCTAAAGTGGCTAGTTTTCAAGCCTGAATGGTTTGAGAGCTAGGTTGTTGGACAGTTACCCATACGGGGTGTTACAAATGGTATCAGAGCGGACTCGGGACCGTGTCGGGATGGGCTACCTGACACCTACCGAGGAGGTCCATGGGACTTGGATGTTAGGCTTGCAACGAGGACGTCGCATTCTTTGAGTGGGGGAGTATGTGATACCCCATCCCACATCGGGATATGAGTAGTCATGTGAATGATTTATAAGGATACATATGGGTTGACTACAGCAACAAGGCCTTCCACTTTTAAGCCCAAGTGAGGATTGGGCCTAAAGGGATAGTTTTCAAGCCTGAATGGTTTGAGAGCTAGGTTGTTGGACAGTTACCCATATGGGGTGTTACAACCTCAGCATCCCTTAAATACCTACTCTATCATCTGTCTTTCCCGGAAAGCATAAGGGAGAGTGCAAGTGTGCACTACACCCGCTCTCAATGGGCTCCACGGACTTATGCCATAAGGGCGGAAATACGCCACCTAGTTTGACCTAAGGAACTAGGAAGGGAGGAAAAGGGTTCTAAGAACCGTTAATTGACTCTGGTGATTTATTCCCTATGGATAGGACTTGTCTTATCATACCAGAGATTCTGTGTGGGTTTGCACTAGGTTACACCCTTAGAAGTGCAATGACCACGACTTTGGATTGGTGCCTGAGGAAACCTCGGTCTCCAATTGTCGGGATTGCCTTCTTTCAAAACCTTATTAAAGAGATTCATTTAAAAGCCAAGGATATGAGTAGGATGGGAAGAGAAACGAGAGTGGATGAGAGTTGGTTGAATCTAGAACGAAGACCGAGGAAAGGTTCAAGGGTTAAATGGATGAAGAAGGTCTGAAGTTCTAGAGGCTTGAGGGTTTAATGCATTTTGGAAGAGATTTGAGTGCTTTCAGAGTATGAGTACTACCTCACAGTGGGGAAAGGGTTTTTGATTTGGAATGGTGTCGCACCCTAGATGGGTTGCCTACATACTCAACTACCTGTTGAGATTAGACCATACGTGGTTCAGGGATTTGAGGTTTTGGAAGTTTTGATGTTTGTGGAGTTTGAAGATATTTGAGGAGTTTGAGTTTAGAAGGGTTCAGAGTATTGAGAAGTTTCAAGTTTGGGAAACTAGTATGTGAGACGCTCAGGTCTGTGAGACGTTTGAAACCTTGAGATGTCGAAGTCTGTGAGACGCTTGGGTCTGTCAGACGCGGGTCTGTGAGATGCTCAGGTCTGTGAGACATTCAAATCATTAGAATAACAAAGTCTGTGAGACGCTCGGGTCAATGAGACATTTAGAGTGTAGGAGAAATTGGAATGGAATTGAAATCAAAGTTGAATTGGGGTTGAATGAATATTTATTTGAATTGGATTTGAAATGAATTTGGATTTGAATTGAATTGAATTTGGAATTGAATTGAATTTGAACTGAGATGAATTTGTGTTGGAGTTGAATTGGAGTTGGAATTGAATTTGAAAGTGGAATTGAATCGTATTTGAATGAGTTTGGAGTTGGAATTTTAGATTTATGAAGTTTGAAATTATTTGGGATTGAAATGAATTTTTGAAATGAATCAGAATTTGAAATGGATATTTGGATTGAACTGATATCAAATTATAATTGAATAAAATTGGATTGATTTTTTATTGGAATTGAAGTGAGACTGAATTGAAGTTGAATTGAATAAACTGAAATTGAATGAATTTTGGGTTGAATTGGAACTGAAGAAATTTGAATTGAATTGGAGTTGAATTGAAAATGAATTAAATTTGGGTTGAATCAAATTAAATTGGGTTGAATCGAATTGAGTTTGAGCTTAATTGGGTTGAATTGAAAATGAATTGAATTGGGTTGAACCGAATTGAATTGAATCGATCGAATTGAATTGGGTTGAATCGAATCGAATAGGCTGAGTCCAATTGAATTTAAGCTGAATTGAATTGAATTGGGTTGAATTGAATTGAAAATGAATTGAATTTGTATTGAATTTGGGTCGGGCTTGGAAAATGAGTCAGGCTTGGACTTAATGGGCCGGGTCAAAGTTAGACTGAGTCAAAGTAGGGGCCTGGTCAAGGTCGGGTTGGTCAAAGTAAAGGCCTGGTCAAAGTAGAGGTTTGGTTAAAGTTGGGATGGTCAAAGTTGGATGGTCAAAGTTGGTTGGGTTTGGGCTTTTCAATTTGGGCTGAAATGGGCTTGTCAATTTGGGCTAAAGTGGGCTTGTCAATTTGGGCTGAAGTGGGTTTTGAATTAGGCCTTAAATGGGATTTGGGCCAGAGTGGGGTTGAGAATTTGTGTTGGTTCAAAAATGGGCCCATGATAGTCATTGGGCCAGGTTGAGGGCTTGGGCTGGCTGAGCTTCAGTTGAAATGGGCTTTGGGAGAAATAAAGTTGTGGGCTAGATTTTGGAAATGGGCCCAGACGGGTTATTGGGCCAGATTGACTTTGGCCGAAGATGAGCTTTATTTGGAATTGATTTTAGACTTGAAATTTTTTAATTGGATTGTTTTTCTCTCTTTTTTAAATTAATATTAACATAATAAGGTGTGGTTTGGGTTTAGGGATCACCCAATTTGTTAGCTGGGACCATGGCTCACCTAAATCTCTGGGTTCACCCACTATCCTAAGGCTTGGTCCTAAAGTCTAATAACTAGGGTACTTGTGAATTGGGCCAAAGATGATGTTGAATTTGAGCTAAGACTATACAGCTGCCCAAACAAGCCCAACTCATTTATTTGCAAGTCAACAGATAAAAATGTCAAGCTTATATAAACGAAGTGCCAAGAAAAACATCAAGAGCTCCATTCAAGCAAAATTAGATCGTGAACAATGAAGGAAACCTAGTGCTAATACTATGTAGGACAAGCCAATATAGACATAAAAAATTTCCTAAACTAATTGAAATCAAACATTTTTAACGAAGTAAGCTAATTACCACTACTGGAACGGATACCATCACCATTAATTAAAGGGAACTTGCGACATTAAACTACTGTTGCCTATATACATGTTCTTCCATTTTCCTTCCCCTCATTCTTTTCAGTTAAAAGTTTGTAAACTCAAGACTAATAAGCTATAAACCCTTAAACATAATAAAATATAGATCACAAAACCGGAAACCATAAGTGTATATGTGTCAAGATAAACACATAAAGCAAATGATCATATAATACACAAGCCAGAATCAAAGGTGATAGAAAAGATAACTTGTAATTTTTAGCCACACATGAGCTGATGAGGAGTCCCAACATCCGCAAGAAAATCCCCAAGTCTATGAGCAGGATCCAAAATCCATTATACGTGAAGCGAAATCAACCTAAATGTTAATGTAGCCTATGCATGCCTGGACCAATCCAAGTCTCGGTCTATGTGGTATTGGTCAAGAGATAAATCAAGCAGATTAGAATTGTTCTATGGCATCAAGATATATAAGCAAGATGAAGTTGATTTTCTAACTCAGAAATGATAAGGGAAGGTTGAAGAAAGCCTGATTTCAACATAACTGATTTCAATAAAACTCAGAACCAGGCTGAGCTGTAGTTCCATGTGAAGCTTTGCAAACCCACGGTCACAAATTTAATCCAGTCTCGACGCTGGAGATTCACTCTCAGCCAAACAACCTCAATCTGACCCGATTTTATAGTGGGATACCTCAGCCAAGACACAACAAAAACAAACGCACAAATTAGGCCAAATTAAGCAGCTCTAAGTAGCAATTAACAAACATCAGCTCACGGGCACAACAAGCGTGTCTTTTACGTTTTCAAAGGATTAACAACACACCAAAGTAGGACTGAAAGGCTCCAATTAAATCGATCATAACCACGATAAATGCCAATGAGTGACAAAAAATTGGTCAGATAAAACTGAAAGAGTAACATGGAAGCGCAGCCAGATAGGTAGCATGAATTTGGGGTCTCGAAATGGGTTTCAGTACACCACATGGACATAAATTTTGGGCACCATACAATTCAAACACTTGCTAATTAGAGAAAAATAACGCAATTGGAAATATATCGGGGTTGGATTCCTATCACCTGAGTTCACCCCAACGATCAATTTGGGAGAGGCGGAGAAGTGTCGAATCTGGCATCGAAGAATGAATTCTCGTTAGCTCTAGCACCCTCTTGGAAAGGATTCGGTGGATCGGTTCCGAAATAACGGACTACTCTCTCAGTCCCGTCTTCATCCTTTTCGTTGTTTCTAAATTGAGAACGGAAGGAGAAATGAACAGAGATGCAAATACATTCCTTTTTTGTAGTCTGGGTTGCAAAATCGTCGAAAGTGGAGAAAATGAAGGGCGGGTGTGGATCTCCTTGTTCGCCAGTTTAAAGGGGATGAAGAAGGCAGAGTTGTATCTTCTTGTTCGCAGGCTGGTATTGCAAAATCTCCATGAATGAGGATGGAATAATGTGAAGAGAGCAGTGAGAGAAGAAGGATTGAGGTTAGGGTTTCGTTTACGATTCTTTTTTTGAAGAAGCTGAAGAATGAGTGGTAACTGGGTGAAGAACTCAGAAATGAAGAAGGTGGTGGCGGCTTCGATTGAATAGAGAAGGAGAGCTCAGGAGAAAAATATGGACCGCTCTTGGTCATGCCCATATTTGAACCCAGGTTGTTTGCTCTACAATTGATGCATATTAACCAGTTAGGCTATGATGGAATTCAATGTGTAAATGTAGGAAATAAGAATAAAACTTCCAAGTGAGCTGTATGAAAACAAAAACAGCCTCATGCTCTAGTCATGATTCAAACCCAGGACCAATTCCTTCTCCAATGAACATGCTAAGAAACTATACTAACTTAGAACTCAATGTACAAATGAGAGAAATAATACTAATGCTATATTTCGAACTGAATAATCCTTTAAAACACTTATATTTACAATGTAAGTGTACAGTAAAACGAAAGAATTTAATCCAGTAAAATGACTTGTTTTCTTTTTAAGAATTGTGAAATTATTGAATGTAGTTAATGAAAACGAAAACGTAACAAAGTATTGTACGTAAAATAATGAAATAGTACTAATATAATAGAGGTAAAAATACAAGCGAATGCCATAAAAATGGGTATTGAATTGGATATGTATGAGTAGTAGTAAATAGAATAGAATAAACAAGTAACAAAATAAAGTAAGAGGAAGTTTAACCACAACAGTGAAAGACACATAAAATGATACAAATAACAATGAAAATGATGATGATAAAAGTAAAAGAAAACACTAATAAATAAGAGAGTAAATATAACGAGGAAAAAGGATCAAATAAACGAGCAACGAATAAAATACAGTAATAGAAAAATGACTGAATGAGTAAGTACGTAAACCAAAATAGACTACAATGAAATACGATGGTAAAATAAATAATTAAGCGAAAAAGAGGACAGGTTTGAAACTGAATTGTTGTTGAAAATTCATTTTCAAAGAAATGGTGCTTTTTTTTAAATGCTTTGAAATTTATCTAATCATAAATGATGGTTTTTTTGGCACACATGTTAATATGTTTTTTGAAAAGAAAGGCAATGGCCCCGCTTATTATTTATTATTTCAGAATTTACTTTATAGAGTGAGATTTTTTGGTGTCTACAGGCTCCGGTTTTGATTGCAGCAAATGAAGAGATATAAGGTTACTTCCTTAATTTGTAAGAGAAGAAGAGAGATTATAAGAGAAGGGAAGTAGAAACTTACTGAGGAAGAGAATGATAAATCTTGCTGAAGAAGAGAGAGGGGTGCCACGGTGATTTTCCAGGAAAGAAGAAGAAGAAAGAAGGTTTAGTGTTGGAATATTAGGGATTAGAAGAAGATTGGTAATTAGGGGAGTTTGGGCTGGAAAAATTACCGCGGGTGAACCGAGAGAGAAAGAGAATGAGGGGCTGACTGGCTCATTTTGGGCTAGTTGACCCACTTTATTATTATTTTTATTGTTTCTGAATCAATATAAAGGTCCAACGAGAGGAAAGTTTTACCCGATTCACTTATTTGTCGGTTTTCAAACCGCTAACTAATTCCGTAAATGTTCGGTCTCGTTATAAAATACTAAAATATTATATATTAATGTATAACATTATTTTATGAATTATTACATATCATACAGTGTACACTTTTTTTTATTTAATTTCCTCCTTAGTAAAGTTTATTAATTCGTTATTTCATGTAACTTACTTTAGGTTATACGACTTAATATTTATTTTTCTCCTTCTATTAAACCTATGAATAATCATTATTCACCTAAGTAGGAGTATTGTACATTTTATTTTATTATTTAATTATGTCTATAATTATATTCTTTTATTTCGTTATTTTATGTGAGGCTTGTTAACCTTATTGAATCTTACGTTTGTTTATAAAATTAATCCCTAATTTGTATGAAATAAATAATTCATCTCAATAACATTCATAACCTTAATTAATTATTTTTACTTAATTAATTATTTATTTAATTAAGCTTTATTTACTTAATTAATTTTAGGGATATTTCAGTCTACCCCCTTAAAAAGACTTCATCCCAAAGTCAACTTTTCTTCTAATCATGTCTATCTAGGAAATCAAGTTCTCACATATTTGTAACAATCCTGTGTGTTACTCTCTTAGTGTGACATTGATGTTCCTATTATATATCAATGTACTGTACACAACCACATCACCTAACATCAACACCACTACCTCCACACTTCCACAATCCGAAATTATAAAATTTCACACCTATTTGTAATTTTATGTGTCCACTTGCAGGGAGCTTCGGGAATCATGCAACCCTTATGTGGTCAGCGTAAGTGTTGAATTATCCTTCCACCCCAATTTGTGCTCCATATCACTTGACCTGACCAGGGTCAAGTTCAACCTCGCACGTCTAATTCAAACAAACAGACAGTTTAACCAATTTCAGTTATTACCCTACTCACTTCTAGTCATTTGGCAATCAATTCACGGACTAGGATAATAAATCTAATCACAATCATAACAATTTATTCATCATTAGCACAACACAACTATGGAACCAGTTCCACCCCAGTCTTATACCGAGTATCATTCATTCAAGCACGTGACTCAATCTTACATTCCCATGTACATTAGCATTCACAATTACCAACAAGATCACAAATTCCTTCATACACCACCATACCAATGTGCGTCATGTCATCTTTACCATGAGCACTCACATACCATGTCACTAATACCCATGAGTGGGACATAGCCACACTAACCATATGTGGATCATAACCACAACATTACCAACCAATCAATATATGTCAAGATACCATAACTTACTCACATGCATCAAAATGCCTCAATCAATACAAGTCAATCAACATGCACCAAGGTTATGCATCAAGGTGTCATAATGCATGTCCATACATATCAATTCATTACTAAAAATACAATCAACAACACAACCCCACAATAATGTCAGGTGGTCCTACCCCCCTTAAAAAGGGGTTACGCCCATGTACCCCACATAACAGAGATGCTTAAATCTGAGTTCTAGATACTAAGCCCTTATGGAGTCACTCTCATCATTGTAAAAATCGTGCCCCTAGTCTATATGGTGTTAGAACCAAATATCACAAGGCTTCATTCAGCTTTAGTGTCTTAGGTTTTAATACTTAGAATGAATGGATTACCTATTCATTGAGGTGAACAGTATAGAAATTTTCATATACTTCCTTAACTCAGTAGGTAAGTCTAGCTTGTATAACAATGGGCCCACACTCTCTGTGCAATGTACGACCCTACATAATTCGTTATTCACAATTTATACCTCAAGGAAGACTTGGTTGTTTATCGTGAATTTCAAGTCCCTCTTTATGATATCCAAATTCTTATATCTCAATGATTTGTTTGAGCATTTTTGCTTTACATGTTCCTGTTATTTAGTGTCTAGTAACAAGCTTTGGCTGGTTTGTTCCAGCACAATAGTGTCTTAAAACCCGTACGTGCACATAATACAACCTCTAATATCTAAGGATGGCTAATTGTACTAGCTTCATCCCTGTACTTCACAACTTCCTGCACTTATTGATAAGTGTGAAATTGACATGGTTTTGTTGGTGCTAAATTCTTATTCTATGCAACTTTTTGGGTGCTTTCTCACACTTATCCTATACTTTTCTGATTCTTACTTTGGTCAAGAAATGATGCCGATTTATATATTTAAATCAGGAAATGATGGTGAAAATGAATAGTTCTCCTCAAGAGCTTTCCAACGCCGCAAACGGGGAGAAAATCAAAGCTCAAATGAAGAATCTGGACCCTATCGAAGTTTGCGAAAAAGGAACACAAACATACACATGTCCGGGTCTATGTCCGGCTAACTAACCGGACGCCTTGTACCTATCCGGTAAACTGGTGCGACGCTGACCCGGACGTGACTTAATTCTCACCAATCGAAGCTTGAACGTGTTCAGATGACGTGTCCGGCCCTGTGACCCGGACGTGCTCAGAAGGACAGAAATATTTAAGACCACGAGTGCAGCGGAGATTTCGATACATATACGCGTCCAGCCAGGGCGTCCGGCTAATGACCTGGATGTAAAGTCGGACGTCTCACAAACAACAAAATCTCGCCTGACAACTCTATCTCTTGTCCAGCTAACTGACCCGGACGGGTGAGCCGGACGCGTACATTTTAGATCCAAAATTTCTATTTTAAAGGGGCGTTCACAGGCATGAGAAAGATATTCAAATTTTGAAGAGAGCCGTGACCTACTTACTCCCTTTGCAGCCGTGCTCTCCCTCAACATCAGGAAGAGAATTTCTTCTCCGATTTCTTCAGTCTGTTCAACCTGACTCCTTGCAGATCCCAAGATTAACGCAAAGATGATTACTTCTCCTTCTCTCTTGTTGTTTCTTTTGTTGCTATGCTTGACTAAGGGACTAAACTTCAGGGAATGGTGATTGTAAATAGTTAGGTTTTGTAGTTTTATTATCAGTTGATATGGGATTAATCTTGTTTGTTTTAGCTTATAAATCTTGTTTGCGCTATCATAAAATTTGCTACTTATTTTTAGCTTTGCGAAATCTGTCAAGATCTGATCAGTGATTGATAGATAGGTCATTATAATTTGTTAATCTGGAGATCTTTATCTATTGATGAGTTAATCTTCAGATGCAATTTAAATTCATATACTTAATCCCTTATGTTAGTAGTGATAGGTTTATAATTTAATCTGTCACGTTCTACAGTGGAGCTCTAATTGGCTAGGATTTAGTCTTTTAGAAACTTGCTAGAATTAGCCGAACCCTAATCCCCAATCAACTGGTAATAGAATTGCATGACTTAACTAGGGAAGACCACCTAAACCCGGAGTTCCTTTCGTTATATTTTTATCAGTCACTCTTTGCTTGTTCTTAATTTATTGATCAATAATTTCCCCCATATACAGCTTTTGCTAGGATTAGATTTGCTTTCTTAGTCCTCTGTTTCGATACCCCGGTTGCTCATATTACTTTACTGCTACAACCGGGAATTATTTTACATCCCGTAGGTTTATTTTATTTATTAATTTCTAGGATTAATTTCATAGTTTTTAATATATCAAAAAATACCGTTTGCAAATTGGCGTCGTTGCCGAGGACTAGATTTCTATCTAGTACTTAGCCTTGGTTGTTAGTTTATTTTGTTTTTGTTTTTTGTTTATTTTACTTTGCTTTCTTTTGGTTTATTTTATTATTATTATTTTTTTTTTTATCTTTTTTTATTTTAGTATTTTTTATATTACTTTTCTATCATTTATTTTATTTAGTTTTAATCTTTTAGTTTGTGTTGTTTTTTTTCTACCTTGCAGGTAGTTGATGGTACATACCCGTTCTCGGTAGATACTTACATCGATTTAAATAAGGTTCTAGACCCAGAGATCGGGCGTACTTTTCTGCAAGCCAAACGCCAACAAAGGTTTCAAAATAGTTAGAAATGGAGGCTCCAGCAAATGGTGCTCAGGCGATGAGGCAATTCAATCGACCTGAAGCTGTGCCAAGAAGAAGTCTAGTCGTCCTTCCTGTGCTCACACCTGCACTTACAGAGGAGTGAAGGTCCTGAAGCCTTTTCACCAATCCAAGGTTGTTCGGGAGCTACCTGGAGGCAACTTCAATGGCACCAATCCTAATGACGCTCTAGATCATGTAAATTGGTTCCTTATTCATACTGATCAGATCGGGTGTTCTAAAGGTTTGTTAGAGTTTGTTGGTTGAGTCTCTTCCCTAATACCCTATCTGGTGAGGCTGTTAATTGGTTTATCCTTCCTTGGTATTAGCACGACTTGGGAGCAGATGACTACCAGGTTCTATGATAAATATTATCCTATTTCTAGAACTATTGACTTGGTAACTTTACTTGCTTTTAAACAGACAGGATCTGAGACGATATGTGAGGCATGGGATAGGTTTAAGAGATACTTCGCCAGTGCCCACACCATGGCCAAGACATGACCTGCATAGCCATTACGTTCTTCCACGGGCTCCACCACATACACAAGGCTGAGGTACGATCTACTTTGGGTGGTGACATCCTTAACAGATCCAGCACCGACTTCTTGACAGCCATGGTGACTTATATTGATGAGGTGCGCCAGTGGGGATCAGAAGGTGGCAGGTCTATGACAGTTGGGGTAAAGGGTGTGCAGAATTTGGATCCTTGGATGGCACATGGAGGAGACTCAGGCACAACAAACCTTTGGTAAGCTCTCTGGTTAAAAGATTGGATGATTTTATGATTACTCAACAACCAGTGCAGCAGGTGAAGAGGATAGGCACTAGCTCATCAGACCCACTTTGTTATCAATGTAGGGGAACTCATGCTTTTGAGAAGTGCCCACAATTGGAGGAGATGAGACAAGCTGAGGAGCTCTTTCTATGGAGAAGGGGAATTACCAGCCTTGGGAATAAGAACAACATCCAAATCTCAGGTATGGTAATCCGAATAATGCTTTGAATTATAACCTTTTACAGGGCAATCAGCAGGGACACCTGGGTTCTCTCGACCTTCTTATAATCAAGCCCGCCAATAGGTCAGTTTCAGCAGGGCTAGAGTTCCTATCAGCCTGTTGCACCTCAACAACCCACCAAATCCTCCTCTGATGCAAAGATGGACCAACTTTAGGTGTTGATTGCATCCATGGCGAGTACCCAGAAGACTCACACTGAGACTCAGAATAATATCAATCAATCCTTGATGGCTGGTCAGAAAATTTGGAGAACTCAGTTCAGAGTATGCAACAAAATGAATCAGATGAACGATACTCCTTAATCAGCAACAACGACAACCTAGCACATTTCCTTCCCAACCTCATCCAAACCCGAAGGAATCAGCTAAGGCGTTGGTTGTTTGTGAAGAAGTGGTATCTCCTGTGGTTGATCTTGAAGATGGGCTCTCATCTGTTCAGCAACATTGAGAAGTGGGCACAGTAAGATAAGCAAAAAGAACAAGTGGCTAAAGACCAAACCGGTGAAGAGATCAACCATTTTACTGTTGATGTACCATCAGGGTCTTTAGTCCCTCCTGTGGTAAATTTTGAGGAGATCCAAGCTCCTATTCTTCCTACTCCCTCTCCTTCTTGCATTACTATTGATGTTTCGTCTTCCTCTCCTAAGCATGTTGAACTTCCATTTCCTAAAGGATGAAGAAGAAACATTTAGACGAACAATTTGATAAGTTTTTGAGCATTTTTAAGAAGCTAACACTTGATATTCCTTTAATTGATGCTTTGCAGGAGATGTCTAACTATGCTAAATTCTTAAAGGATCTTCTGACAAAGAAAAAGAAGAAAGAGGATAAAGAAACAGTCCACCTGACAGAGGAGTGCTCTGCTACTCTTCTTTGAGCACTTCCTCCTAATCAGAAGGATCCAGGCTATCCCATTGTTCCTTGTTTTATTGGAGATGTAGATTGCGTAGTGACTTGTGTGACTTGGGTGCTAGCATCAACATTATGCCCTACGCCACCTTCTTGAAGGTAAGAGGTGAGAGCTGCAACCAGTCCCCTTCAAGCTCTAGCTAGCCGACAGATCGGAGATCAAACCAATGGGTATTGTTTGAGATTTAGTAGTTGAGGTGGATCGTTTTATTTTTCCTGCTGATTTTTTCGTGTTAGATATGGATGATGATGTAGAAGTTCCTCTTATTTTGTGTCAACCTTTTCTGAGTACTGTTAAAGCTGTTATTGATGTGCATGATGGTAAGATTACTTTACGGTATGAGGACGAAAAGATTGAGTTCGACATGAAAAAGATGATGAGGTCAACTTCTAATTCTGTTCATTCTGTGATGTCGGTAAGTCTGGTAAATGATGATGGAGAAGATTGTGATTTGTTAGATAATGATGACACGTTTTCCTTTACTTCTTTTTCACTTACTGATTATAAGCCATTGAAGCAAGTTCTTGTTGCTTCTTTGAAAAAAAAGACTGCCGATCTTGAGGTGAATGCAGTTCTTGCTCATATAGAGAGAGGAAGGGCTAGTTTTCAAGCTTATCACCCTCCTTTGAAGAGGCTTGATAGAGAGATTCAGAGGCTCATTCCTTCTATCGAGCAGCCACCTACACTTGAGCTTAAAGAGCTCCCTTCTAACCTTAAGTATTATTTTCTTGCTGATAATAATTGTTTGCCTGTCATTGTTTCTTCTTCTTCGACTTCTGGGTAGGAAGGCAAGTACTTGAGGTTTTGAAGAGGCACAAGAGAGCGATCGGGTGGACGTTAGTTGACATTAAGGGCATCGACCCGGCCTTCTGCACACATCATATCTATATGGAGGAGGATTATAAGCCTGTAGACAGCACAACGTTGGCTCAACCCCAACATGCAAGAAGTTGTCAAGAAAGAGGTGTTGAAGCTTCTGGACGCTGGGATCATCTACCCCATTTCTGACAGTACATGGGTGAGTCCAGTACAGGTAGTCCCTAAGAAAGGTGGGTTTGAGGCTTTCTGAATGATAAAGGTGAGTCAATTCCTCAAAGAAAGATCATTGGTTGGCGCATGTGTATAGACTATAGGTGTTTGAATTCTGCCACCAGGAAAGATCATTTCCTTGTCCCTTTTATTGATCAAATGCTTGAGAGGTTAGCTGACAGGAGTATTACTACTTTTTAGATGGTTTTAGGGTACTTTCATATTCCTATTGCGCTAGAGGACCAAGACAAGACCACTTTCACTTGTCTTTATGGTACCTTTGTGTACAGAAGAATGCCCTTTGGACTGTGCAATGCTCTACCACCTTTCAGCGTTGTATACAGGTGATCTTTGCTGACTTCATCGAGTAGAGCATTGAGGTATTTATGGATGATTTTTTTTGTTTATGGCTCTAGCTTTGATGTTTGTTTGGCAGCTTGATTTAATCCTAGGCCGATGTGAGGAGACAAACCTGGTTCTCAACTGGGAGAAGTGTCACTTTATGGTCAAGGATGGATTGTGCTCAGCCACAAAGTTTCTACTAAGGGATTGAGGTTGATCAAGCAAAGGTGGAGGTAATTGAGAAATTGCCAACACTACTTACGTGAAAGAGGTAAGAGCTTTCTTAGGGCATGTAGGTTTTTATAGACAGTTTATTCAGGATTTCTCTAAAATTACAAAATTGTTGACTGACCTGCTTCTGAAAGATGCCCCCCTTGTCTATTTTGATGATTCTTTGTCTACTATTGAGTTAATTAAGCAAGAATGGTAGCTGCACCACACCATTGTTGTTTCACACCTCTGGTCATTACCTTTTGAGATTATGTGTGATGCTAGTGATTATGCAGTGGGGGCAGCTCTGTGCCAAAGGAAGGATAAAATTCTCAGGGTCATTGCTTATACAAGTAAAACATTGAATGACGCCTAGAGGAACTACACCACCACTGAAAAAAGCTTCTAGCTGTGGTATTTTCCCTTGACAAATTTAGATCATATCTTTGGGGAAGTAAAGTAATTGTTCATACTGACCACACTGCTCTTAGATATTTATTTACTAAGAAAGAGGCCAAGCCTCGCTTGCTTTATTGGATTCTCTTGTTACAGGAATTTGATATTGAAGTGAGGGATAAGAGTGGTAAATTGAATGTCATGGCTGACCATCTTTCTCGGTTGGTAGTTCCTGATGATGGTGTACCTATTAATGAATTTTTTCCCAGCGAAACTGTCTTTGTTTTGCATAAGATGTAGGAGCCATGGTATGCTGATATGGCTAATTTTTTTGTTTCTGGTGTTGTTCCTCTTTATTTCTCTTATGCTCAGAAAAAGAAATTTCTTTCTGATTCTCGTCATTTTATTTGGGAAGACCCTCACTTGTTTCGAGTGTGTGGAGATGGTTTGATTCGCATGTGTCTTCCTGATGATAAGGTGAGCAATGTGCTCGAGTTTTGTCATTCCAGAGAAGCTGGAGGTCACCATGGTTCCCACGGGATGGCTGCAAAGGTTTTAGAGTCCAGTTTCTATTGGCCTACTCTTCATAAAGATTGCCAAGCTTTTGTGGCCAGGTGTGATAGTTGTCAGAGGCTAGGAAACACTTCTAGACGGCACGAGATGCCCCAACACGGTATTTTAGAAGTTGAATTATTTGATTGCTGGGGTATTGACTTTATGGGCCCTTTTCCTTCTTCTCAGGGTTACCAATACATTCTCGTGGCCGTTGACTATGCCTCAAAGTGGGTAGAGGCTATTCCTTGCCAGCATGCTGATTCCAAGATAGTGGTTAAATTTCTGAAGAAGCACATCTTTACTCGCTTTGGGGTTCCAAGGGCGATTATTAGTGATGGAGGATCACATTTTTGCAATCGCTCCTTTGATGCCCTGATGGCTAAGTATGGAGTGCACCACAAAGTTGCTTTGCCCTACCACCCACAGACAAATGGACAAGCTGAAGTGTCCAATCGAGAGCTCAAGTGAATTCTTTAAAAGACCGCCAGTTCTTCCAGGAAGGATTGGTCTTAGAAGCTTGATGACGCTCTTTGGGCTTACCACAATGCATTCAAGACTCTCATTGGGATGTCTCTTTTAAGGTTAGTATATGGTAAGTCTTATCATTTGCCTATGGAGTTGGAACACAAGGCATACTGGGCACTTAAGGCCCTAACCTTTGATATTCATGCTACTGGTGAGAGGAGGAAGTTTCAGCTCTCAGAGCTAGAAGAGCTGAGGGTTCAGGCTTACAACAGTGCAAAAATTTACAAAGAGCACACCAAGAAGCTCCATGATGAGATGATTCAGAGAAGGGACTTCCAAGTTGGAGATTGGGTGTTGCTCTACAATTCTAGATTGAAGCTTTTTCATGGGAAGCTTAAGTCCCACTAGGCCGGTCCTTTCAAAGTTGTTGGTATCACTTCCTATGGAGCCTATGAGCTTGAGAATAAAAAGGGTGAAGTGTTTAAAGTTAATGGGGCTCGATTGAAGCAGTATATTGGTATTGCTGATGCTAATCTTGATTTGCATGCAGTGTCTTTTGTGCAGGATCAACCGGCTGCCCCAGATGCTTCAAGCCTCTCGAAGTCAAAAGATCAAAAGAAGAAAATTCCTTGAAGACTTCGATATGCATTCAGGAAACTTCGAGATCTCACTCTAGGATGTGTTGGTATTCCCAACCACACTTCCTCTTCTTCTGATCAATAGCTAGGAAGTCTAGCCAGAGACTTTAAATCTAGACAGCTTGGTGGGAGGAAACCCACCGGTTTGTATCTCTTTTCACTTTCTTAGTTTGGTTGTTTATTTTACTCTTTTCTTTTAGTTTGTGGTGTGTTGGCTGATGCTATGCTTACCGCAAGAGTCTTGGCTCTTATTTTTCTTCTGATGGTTTTGTCTGGTTCCACTTGAGTTCTCCTGGCTTTGTAGATTATATTTCTCAGCTTGCTCACTTTGTCGCTTAGCTGAACTCAAGTTTGGGGTTGGCCTTGCTACACACCCTGAGCGGACTCTGGGGAGTAATCTTACCTTTTCTTCTCTTGAATATTTTACGTGCTTCCCTCTGAACTGCTATGTATGATTTTGTTTCCCTGTTGGATTGCTTGCACAATGTTAATTCTTCCTAAGCAATGAGGACATTGCTTCACTCTAAGTGTGGGGTAGGGTAAGCTCCTTCACCGCGTTTGCCTTTTGTGTGTCTTTGAGCTCTTTTCTCTTGCATTTGTTAAAGTCTTGCCGTGATTGCTCAACTTGGAAGGAAGTCATAGAGAAGAAGTATAGTTGGTTAGCTGATCTTGGGGTGCAAAATTTTGAAATTTTTCTGGGTTTTAATTGCTGAATTAAAGTCTTTGATCTAGAAATGCTGAAACAAATGAGAATATTCTCCATCTGAACTTTGTTCTTAGCTTTGAGCCTTGGAATGAATTGGATTGAAATGGTTGAAAAAGAACAAGGCAAGGTACTCCACTGATCCTAAGCATGCTAATTTTAATTCTGATCCAAAATCAGGCCTCGTCCACTTGGTTATTAAGTCCTTTGGGGTGCTTTATCACCTAGCTACCTAAGGTCCTTGTGATATGGGATAGTTGACCCAAAGCTGCTACATGGATGAAGAGAAAAGTCGTGGTGAATGAAATTGAAAGCGCTTTAATTGAAATATTTATGCAAATGATGTGCTGAATATAGATTATTTTCCTTATGGATCAAGAGTATGTGGCATTGAAAGGTACAATGGAATATGATCTTACTTCATGCCCCTTGTCGTTTCTATGGTTTGTGAAGGAAAAAGGTGGATTGGCTCAAGGTTAAGGGCTAGGCTCTTATGGTTTTGTTTCTCATTTGTTAGCTTCGAATGACTTCATGTTTTCTTAACATAATGAATTGTTTGAATTGCCCCCATGATTGGTAAAGCTAGCAATTCCTTTCTTCTGTGCTCTTCCTTTTCTACTGAGTTCCAATAGCTTGACATTACTTGTGCTTGGGAGTTTTGCTTAGGGACAAGCAAAAGGCTAAGTGTGGGGAGATTTGATAAGTGTGAAATTGACATGGTTTTATTGGTGCTAAATTCTTATTTTATGCAACTTTTTGGGTGCTTTCTCATACTTATCCTATGCTTTTCCCGATTCTTACTTTGGTCAATAACTGATGCCAATTTATATATTTAAATCAGGAAATGATGGTGAAAATGCATAGTTCTCCTCAGGAGCTTTCCAACACCGCAAACAGAGAGCAAATCGGAGCTCAAACGAAGAATCTGGATGATGTCGAAGTTTGCGGAGAAAAGGAACACAAACATACACATGTCCGGGTCTGTGTCCGGCTAACTGACCCGGACGACTTGTACCTGTCCGGCAAACTGGTGCGGACGCTGACCCAGACGTGACTTAATTCTCACCAGTTGAAGCTTGAACGTGTCCGGATGACGTGTTAGGCCCTGTGACCCGGACGTGCTCAGAAGGACAGAAATATTTACGACCACAAGTGCAGCGCGGAGATTTCGATACATATACGCATCCAGCCAGGGCGTCCGGCTAACTGACCCGAACGTAAAGCCGGACGTCTCACAAACAATAGAATCTCGACTGACAACTCTATCTCTTGTCCGGCTAACTGTAACACCCCAACTGCTAAACTCGTCATTACCTCTTAAACTGTCACAATCTACCATTAAACTCGGAGTGGAACTCTAATACAATAGAGGGTGATACAACGCCGTTAGCCACCCTCGTGGCTAACCAGCCCTAACTCAATTACAGTAACGGTCTGATGGACTGGAACAACCGAGTAAACGATACAAATACAATACTCAACTCATTTCTTTACTATACCGAGTCTACAATATACGGATGCCGATAACATATTCGGTCTAACACCTCATTCCAAAACATAAGTAATTAAAGCCTAACTACCCATGCTAACCACCGTCCCCGTCCTACTCTCGAACGGTATTGTCTTTGGTGTGCCTGAAAAATAAAAACGATACCCCTAGGGGCTCAGCTTAATGCTGCATATGAAATTCGCATACCCCGCGTGCTAACGGGGGTACGCCGACTAGTTTTGTCGAGAGCATGGAGTTCATTTTAGTTCAAACAACATGCATATAGTAATACATTGTATATGTATACTACACACGGATTCAACAATCAAACATAGGATACAATCCCTAACTAACATAACAAGGTTGTTAGTTATATCAATTTACTCTTAGGCCTTGAGGGTTATACCTCGCTATGCCTTGGTTTCTTATTCAATAACTCACCCATTCACTCAGGTTACTTATTCTTATTCTCACCCATTCTCTTGGGTTACTCAATCTTATCTCACCCACACTCTTGGGTTACTTACTCTTTATCTCACCCACACTCTTGGGTTACTTACACTCAAGCTCACGTAGTTCTCGAGACACAACAGGTCTCCTACGCTCTTCTCGCTTGTTTCTCTTAATACATACT